>JAJPUD010002851.1:60727-94605 GCA_023553655.1 Myrmecobius fasciatus
AAAGGCCAATGAAGGTGGCCTTGCTGTACCAGATCTAAAACTGTATTATAAAGCAGTGGTCATCAAAACCATTTGGTTCTGGCTGAGAAATAGAGTAGTCAATCAGTGGCATAGAATAGGATCACAGGACAAACTAAACAATAACTATAGCAATTTAGTGTTTGATAAACCCAAAGACCCCAGCTTTTGGGATAAGTGCTCACTATTTGACAAAAACTGCTGGGGAAATTGGAAACTAGTATGGAAGAAATTAGGGCTTGACCCACATCTAACACCACATACCAAGATAAGATCTAAATGGGTTCATGATCTAGATATAAAGTGATATTATGAGCAAATTAGAGGAACATAGTATAGTTTACCTCTCAGACCTATGGAGATGGAATAAATTTATGTCCAAAGAAGAACTGGAACTCTTAACTGAAGACCAGATAGAAAATTTTGATTATAATAAGTTAAAAAGGTTTTGTACTAACTAAAACTAATGCAGTCAAGATTAGAGGGAAGCAATAAATTGGGAAATCATCTTTACATTTAAGGGTTCTGATAAAGGTCTCATCTCTAAAATATATAGGAAATTGTCTCATATTTACAAGAATTGAAGCCATTCTCCAATTGATAAATGGTCAAAGGATATGAACAATTTTCAGATGATGAAATTAAAACTATTTCTAGTCATATGAAAAGGTGCTCCGAATCACTATTGATCAGAGAAATGAAAATTAAGACAACTCTGTGGTACCACTACACACCTGTCAGATTGGCTAAAATGACAGGAAAAGATGATGACGAAATGTTGGAGGGGATGTGGGAAAACTGGGACACTGATACATTGTTGGTGGAACTGTGAATGGATCCTACCACTCTGGAGAGCAATTAGGAACTATTCCTAAAAAATTATCAAACTGTGCATACCCTTTGACCCAGCAGCATTTCTATTGGGCCTATATCCCAAAGAGATCTTAAAGGAGGGAAAGGGCCCCACATGTGCAAGAAGGTTTGTGGCAGCCTTTTTTGTAGTGGCTAGAAACTGGAAGCTGAATGAATGCCCATCAATGGGAGAATGGCTGAATAAATTATGGTAAATGAATGTTATGGATTATTGCTCTGTAAAAATGACCAGCGGGATGATTTCAGAGAGGCCTGGAGAGACTTGCATGAACTGATGCTGAGGGAAATGAGCAGAACCAGATTATTATACATGGCAACAACAACCACTCTATGATGATCAATTCTGATGGACATGGCTCTCTTCCACAATGAAATGCTTCAAACCAGTTCCAATTGTTCAGTGAAGAAGGCCATATACACCCAGAGAGAGGGATATGAAATGTGGACAACATAACATTTTCATGCTCTCTATTGATGTTTGCTTGCATTGTGTTTCCTTTCTCAGATTTTTTTTCTTGTAGATCTGATTTTTCTTGCACAGGAAAATAAGTGTGGAAATATGCATACATAATTAACATGAAGTGGACTTCCTGCCATCTAGGGGAGGGGTGGGAAAAATTTGTAAGAGAACGCTTTGTAAGGGTCATTGTTGAAGAATTAGCCATACATATGTTTTGCAATCAAAAAGTTTTAATAAATTACATTCAAGGGTTCTGATAAAGGTCTCATCTCAAAAATATATAGAGAATTGTCTCATATTTATAAAAATTCAAGCCATTCTCCAATCAATAAATGGTCAAAGGATATGAACAGACAATTTTCAGAGGATGAAATTAAAACTATTTATAGTCATATGAAAAGGTGCTCCAAATCACTGTTGATCAGAGAAATGCAAATCAAGACAACCCTGAGGTACCACTTCACACCTGTCAGATTGGCTAAAATGACAGGAAAAGTTAATGATGAATGTTGGAGGGGTTGTGGGAGGGCTGGGACACTGATGCATTGTTGGTGGAGCTGTGAACGGATACAGCCATTCTGGAGAACAATTTGGAGCTATGCTCAAAAAGTTATCAAACTGTGCATACCCTTTGACCCAGCAGCATTTCTATTGGGCTTATATCCCAAAGAAATCATAAAGAAAGGAAAAGGCCCCACATGTGCAAGAATGTTTGTGGCAGCCCTTTTTGTAGTGGCTAGAAACTGGAAATTGAATAGATGCCCTTCAATTGGAGAATGGCTGAATAAATTATGGTATATGAATATTATGGAATATTATTGTTCTGTAAGAAATGACCAGCAAGATGATTTCAGAGAGGCCTGGAGAGACTTACATGAACTGATGCTGAGTGAAATGAGCAGAACCAGGAGATCATTATACACGGCAACAACAGTACTATATGACAATTAATTCTGATGGACATGGCTCTCTTCAACAATATGTTTCAAACCACCTCCAATTGTTCACTGAAGAAAGCCATATACACCCAGAGAGAGGGATGCGAAATGTGGACCATAACATAACATTCTCATACTCCTTGATTGATGTTTGCTTACATTGTGTTTCCTTTATCTGATATATCGTTTGTGTAGATAAGATTTTTCTTGCACAACAATAAGTTTGGAAATATGTATACATATATTCGATTTGCCAATATTTTAACATAATTAACATGTAGTGGATATCCTGCCGTCTAGGGAAGGGGTGGGGAAGTTGGGGGGAAAAATTTGTAATGGAAAGCTATGTAAGGGTTATTGTTGAAGAATTACCCACACATATGTTATGCAAATAAAATAAAATTTAAAAAAAAAAGTTTTAATAAAAAAAAAACAAAAACACTATGTATCCAGGGAATTAGCTAACACCCCAGGAAAACTGAACTTCTCTGATACTCTTAACACTTATGCCCTTTCTTACTATCTACTAAACTGGAATATTCTTCCTCTGCTTTGCCTCCTTTGAAATTCAGTTCAAATGATACTTCTACCAAGAAATTTTTCCTATGCCTCCCAGTGCTAAGTCTTTGCCCTCATAGTGATTATAGCTCTAGTTTATACTTGAAATGATGTGGGAAAATGGAATGCATTGAGTAAGACTATAAAAAGTGGACAAAGTTTTTTAATCTGACCAGAATGTAAAGTACATAAAGAGCAACATGAAAAAATATGAAGAGGTTGGTGCAAGTCAGATTTTTAACAGTTTTAAATGCCAGGATGAGATTTTTACATTTCTTTTCTCCCTACAAGTAGAATAATGGCTAATAGGGGAGTCTCCATACAAGTGGTTTTTATTGCTATATTTTAGTAGTAAGAGTAAACTATTATACTGGCTGATAATCCCATCTCTCTCAACTTCTTTGGTATTAATTCTATTTATTTGCTATATACTTATTTTGTACTTTTCTTCTGTTAGAACGTTACTTGAATTTTTTTTGAAAGGCAATTAATTGGGTCTGAGATGGCTTTGAACTGAGGTCCTCCTGACTCCTGGGTTTGTGCTCTATCTACTGTGCCATTAAATTGCACCTAGAACATAAGTTACTTGAGAAGAGATCATTTCATTCTTTTGTTTATATCCCTAGCACATTACATATTACAGGTGTTAATTTTTTTTAAATTAATGATAAAAAAAAAGAAGACATTTCATAAAAATCACAAAGTATAAAAAAAATGTCAAAAGTTCTCTCTAGACTCACCAACTAAAACTTTGGCTGCTGGGTTGTCAACACCAATAGATTTTAAAATGGTTGCACCATCATTGGTTACCATAAGAGAAGCATCTCTTCCACTGCTTAGAAGAATCTTGTCCTAAAGGGAACAAATTAGTTCATAGTTTGCTCAACCCCTCCCCTTCTTCCCCAATATCCATACCCTTTACTTTCAAACAGTAATATTATGGCAAAAATAATTCTTAGGAAGATCTATTTTTAATAGTATTTTTATTACCATATTTTTTTAAATGAATAAAACCTTGCATCATAAAATCCCAATGGCTATTAAACTTAAACTATTGTTTATCAGCCTCCAAAAATCTCTGAAAAATATGTTAATGTAAATGTTTTATTTTTCTTACCATGCCCTTGGGTCCTAAAGTGCTCTTTACCAAGTCTCCAATGGCAATGGCACCAATAAAAGAAGACTAGAGTTTTAAAAAAGAGAAACCAGAAATTACTACAAATAATCAAGGTGATAATTCAGAAAAGAAAATAGTAACAAAAAAGCAGATTCTTACCAAACGGGCTGTTTCAGCCCTTTCTTCATCAGCACCGGCCTTGAAGATATTAACAGGTGCAAGCGAAAGGGATGCCTAAAAAAAATCAAAACCCAATGAAATGTAACATATATACTGTATCATGTAAATTACATAGAAATGGAAGAATATCTTGTATGTAAATATACCTATATGTGTGCATATATATTTAAATGGTATACATGTATTTTTGTGGATTGAAAAAATAAAATCTTAAATCTTTTCTTGTACCTTTATCATGCAAATAAGCTTCAGCATCCTACAACCTTAATCAAGTCCGATCAAACCAATTTATAAAATGAAAAAAATTTTAAACTATGAAGCTTTAAAATGTTCCCAAGAAAAGACTGTAATTAGAAAAAGAGAGGCGCTACTAAGTTTCTGGAGGGGAGGGCTGCTCTTTCTTTTTTTGGGGAGGTAAGGGGGTACCCTAAATTTAAAGCCCGTTTATACATCACGGTTCATCTGATTTTCCAGATATTAAAAAAATAAAAAAGAAAGAATTTAAACAGTGCCAGGCACAACACTTAGTTCCTAAAAAATTTCAACGCATTTTATTTAATTTGCGCGATGGGCGTTAAAGCTCATTTTTCCGAGGTGGGACCGGTTTGGAGTTCCGTAGGGAGGGTGCCAGCCCGGGGAAAGGGCCATAGTAGCAGGAGAGGCGGCCCCCTCTAGCCCAAGCCCCAGGCTGCAGGCCCCGCCTCCTGCACGCACGCACACTAGAAGTTTCTTTCCTCCAAGCCCGGCCGGGCCCAACCGCCGAGCCCGGGGAGTGGGGGAAGGGATACCGGGCCTCCCCTTCCCGCGGAGACGTCGCCGCCGCGCCGCGCCCTACCGCACTCCCCAGACCCATTCGACGAGCAAGGCCCGAGCCCCCTAGGCCGCGCCTGGAGCGGGCCCCGGGATAGGCCACACCGCCCGCCCCGCCCCAGCGGCCATGTGCGGGAAGACTCCGGGCCCGCGTGGGTCGGAGAGAAAAAGGAAGACGATGGGAATGGGGGAGCAGCGGGAGTCCAGACCTCTCCCAAGGCGGGGCGGCGGAGCTAAATCGGGGCCTTACCATGATTCCTAAGTCGCCGGCGACACTTCGCAAGTCCACCCGAGTCAGGTCTTTGGGACTGGAGGACGAGACGGAAGTGACGTACCGAAAACCGCCGGAAAAGGAACGGAAGCCTGCGCGTGCTCCACGCCGGCTCTGTGCCGACTGCAGTCATTAATGCTTTGCTCCTTAACCAACCCACAGAGAGATAAGGCGGGGAGTGGAGAGGAAGTTAGGACGACATTTTGAGTGAGGCATTATGGGATTTGGAGTCTGATGGCCAGAGGACAAAGGGAAACTTTGCAGTTGCTATAGCAACATGGTTTCAGCAAAAAAGGATGCTCATTGTATGTATTTTCTCCCTTCCTCTCTCCTCCCCCCCCCCCCAAGAGGACCAACTCAAAGCCACTTATCCGGAGTCCCAGCCTTTGGGGCACAGTTCTTTTTTTTTTTTTTTTTAATTTTGGGTTTTTTACTGTTTGTACACAAAATCACACGTTCTGAAGAATCAATCACTTCTACCTCTCTCTGAAACAAAAACTGGTAGTTAACAGATATACATTTTTAAAATTTGTACTGCTCTAGCGATGATCTGGAGTAGAAACGCCATAAGACGTTTCTGAAGGGCTTCTTTTTATGTAAAGCAGCAAAGTCAATAGTCAACAAGCATTTATTATGCGGTTTTTATGCACCAGGCACTGTTAAGCACAGAGGACATAAGGAAAGGCAAAAGTATGTCCCTGCCTTCAAGAAGCTGACATTCTCATGGGGGAAGCAACATGCAAAAGTACAAAACTACTAGGTGCTGTCAACCAATGAGCATTTATTAAGCACTTATTGTATAGGATTCAAATGCTGAGACTCAGGTCAGGGAGATTCATTTTCCAGAGTTCAAATTCTGCCTCAGACACTTATTAGCAATGTGTCTCTGGGCAAGTCTTCGATCCACCTGTTTGCCTGTTTCCTCATCTGTATAATGAGCTGAAGAAGGAAATAGCAAATCACTCCCATATCTCTGCCAAGAAAACCCCAGATGGGGTCACAAAAAGTCAGACATAACTGAACAACAACAAATGTACAGAAAAGAAATAGGTACAAAAGTTACGAGGTAATGTTAATCAAGAAGCATTTATTAAGCACCTGTTATATGAAAGGCACTGTGCTTGGCCTTGGGGATACTAAGAAAGGCAAAAAATAGTTCTTATTTTTAAGAATTCTATAGTCTAATGGGAGAGACAACATGCAAACATCTATGTATAAACAAGATATATACAGGATTAATTAAGTATCAACAGAGGGAAGGTTTCTTGCAAGATGCAGGACATTAGCAGAGATGAGGAGGGAGAGAGTTCCAGGAATGAGAGACAGACAGTGAAAAAGGGATCCAGTTGGAAAAATGGAGTGTCATGTGAATACATAAAGGAGTTCAGTGTCATTGGATTCAGAATGTGGGAGGAAGAGGGCAAGGTGTAAGATAACAGAAAGATAAGAAGCTAAAATACAAAACTTTAAAAGCCAAACAGAAGATTTTATTTATGACCCTGGAGGTAAAAGGGAGCCATTGAATTTAGTGAGTAGAAGGCGGCTGAAATGGCCAGACCTACACTTCAGAAAAATTAGATAACGAAGTAGAGTATGAAGTGAAGTGGGGAACATTCTTATTTTTAATTCAACTCACTAACAAGATATAGGAGGAATATATAAGAGTAGGGAGGGGAAAAAAAGAAAAGGAATAAAAAAAGAATGGAATAAGCTTTTATGTAATATGTACTATGTGCCAGCCACTGTGGTAAAAGCTTTACAAATATCTTATTTGATCCTCACAACAATCTTGGGAGATACTATTATTATATCTATTTTATGGCTGACAAAACTAAGATCTACAGAATTTAAGTGCCTTGTCCAGAATTATAAAGCTATTAAGTGTCTGAGGCTATATTTGAACTCAGATTTTCTTTACTCCAAGTCCAGCCAGAACTTTATATACTCTGCTTAGTAAAAATATCAGACTAAAGAACAGGGAGTTGTTTTTTATTTATTTATTTATTTATTTTTGCAGAGCCAAATCATTATACTCTGCTTTCCTAACAAACTAACAGTTTTGTGATTACCAAGATCAAGATGGAGTTACTTAGATTCATAATCAAACTTAAATAACTTGCAATAAAAAAAATTGTGCAAAACTGTCTAGTATTTTGTGATGCAAAATTTAAGAGACTGATTCCACATGTAACTTTTCACTTTTTTTTTTTTAAACAGTATATTTCAATCTTAGCTATTGGGAACCAATGTTGATTGTTCTTTTGGAACTGAATTATTTTGAACTTGATTCAATTCAACAAATTTAAATTCCTCCTAAGCCTGGGGATAGCAAGACAAAACCAAAAATGTCTTGATATCAAAGATCTTACACTCTATATGAGTGAATACACACTTAGGTATATGTGTGTGTGTGTCTAGCTATGTATCTACTTATAATTAGGATTGCTCCCCATTTATTTTGTCAGCCTTTATTAAGTGCTTGCTATGTGTTAGGACTATGCTAAAGACAACAGAATCTCTGATTAAAAAGTTCACAATCTAATGGGTTGCAAGAACCACATTGGACCCTGAATGAGAATGGATCTGGGGAGAAATTAAGAATTTAGCTGAACTAAGCTGAATTCCTTTGGCCAATTCCAGTGACATATGAAGCTAAACACTGAAGCACTTAAGCTTATCCTTTTTTTTTGCTTTCTTAATCTCTTTGACAATATTAATGGATATATTCCTATGTGGGAAGATGACATTTGTAATTCATAAAAACTCTCATTATTAGGGCAGTTAGGAGTATGCACAGATAGAAGGCACAGGAGTAAGTTGAATATGAAGGAATATCTAAAAAAAAAGGGGGGGGGTAAGAGGAATGTATTAGCAGAAAAGGAAAAGGAAAGGTCAAATGGGACAATATCAATGTATTCCTGGGTCAAAGAGGATTGGGTCACTGAGCCAAGAATGGCCAACTCAATAGGAAAGGCCATTCAATAAACATGACTTTAAAAGAAGTATTTGGGGCAGCTAGGTGGCACAATGGATAGAGCACCGACCCTGAAGTTGGGAGGACCTGAGTTCAAATCTGGTCTCAGACACTTAACATTTCCTAGTTGTATGACCCTAGGTAAGTCATTAACCCCAACTGCCAAGGGAGGGAGAGAGGGAGAGAGGGAGGGAGGGAGGGAAAGAAAGAGGAAGTGATTTGACTTTCTTTTCTCATCTGTGTTTTAAGTGTAATAATTATTGTCCTGTCCTGTCCTCCACTGCCAGGCCAGGTGTTTCATATTTCACCCTCAACCAGTTTTCTAGTAGGGTCTATGCTCTCCATCATTGACTCTAGTCCCCACCAATTATTGCACCAATTATAAGGAGCTCCTGCAACTCAGTTCCATTTAATCACTTAACATTCAAATTAAGTTTTACAAAGGTATATTTACTTCAAAGATATAATAAAAACAAATATTCAAACCTTTCACCCACTATATGGAAGGATATGTTTAATTACTCCTATATCACCTCATGCTCTAGAAAGGAAAAAGGGATTAGGTCTACAATTTATCTCAGTTATAGTAGTCCTAAATTCAAAGTCCAAAACCCCACCTACACTCAAGCTGCCATGTTAATTTCTGAGGGCTTCCTTTATGGACTGGCTGCTTGCAATATCTTGCCTAGACTCCCAGGTCTAAGATCATCATGGCTCAAATCTGAATTGTGATTCTTCTCTATTAGATTATGAGCTTCTTGAAGACAAAGACTGCCTTTTGCTTCTTTTTGTATCACCAGAGATTAGCATAATCTTTAATAAATGTTTATCAATTAATTCAAAGCCTAGAAATGAATAGGACAAAGGAAATGTCAAAATTAAAAATCCCAAAGCAAAATCAATTTCTTCAGGCTAAAAGAGAAAAACAGAAAAAGGTTGTCCTTCCCCCCTTTTATCAATTCATTTCGTATTGGTCTTCTCCTAGAAGCTAGACTCTGGAGTTTAGGTAATATGAGTATACTCCAAAACCCGTTAACTAAGTATTTCTGAGGCTGGATTTGAATTCAGGTTTTCCTAACTACAGGCCTGGCACTCTCTACTACTATACTACCTACCTAGAAATCCAAGGTAACCAATAGTTCTATATGGAAAAAAAAAAAGTTCAAATCACTAACAGAAAAATGGAAATTGAAGAAAATCTGAAATTCTACCTCATAAATTACAAATGTTGAAGGACTACAGAAAAATTGTCGGTGAAGCTGTGAATTGGTTCAGTGATTTTAAAAAGTAATTTGGATCAATTCCCCAGGGTTGTTAACCTGTACCTACTCACTGACCCAGTAATATAACCACTGGGACTCTGCTCCAAAGAGATCAAGGTAGTTCGATGGACAATGGTGGACCCAGAATTATTAAGACCTGAGTTCAAATCCAGCCTGACACCAACACTATGTGACCCTGAACAAGTCATAATATCCTTCTGCCTCAGTTTTCTCACCTACAAAATGAGGATAACTGTATTTACCTTTTAGAGTTGTTATGAAGTTCAATTAAATATTTGTAAAGCATTTTGTAAACCTTAGAGAGCTATATTGCTTTTTACCGGCTCTGGTAGCAAAAAACTAAGGAGCTAATCTATCAACTGGAGAATGAATGAACAAACTATACTACATGAATGTAGCAAAATACTATTATGCTATACAAAATGGAGAAAACTGGAAAAACTCATATAAAATTACTGCTGCAGAATGAAGTAAGCAGAACTGGGAGGGCAATTTATACAAATAATAAAAATAACTTTGAAAGACTTAAAACTGTGATCAATGTAATGACTAGCCACAATTCCCCAGGACTGCTGATGAAGCACGCTACTCACCATCTGATTAGAGGCAATGGATTCAGGATACAGCATGGACTACACATTTTTTTTGGATAAGGCTACTGTGGGAACTTGTGGCATATTTTTTACATAAGTTGTTACTGTTGTTTTTTTTTCCATAACTTCCCCTTCCCCACAGAGGTGGAAAGATGTGAGAGAGACTTTGAGCTCACCACACTGGTTTATAGCACCCAGATTATTGCAGTTCTGTTTTACAGAAAACTGATACCCAAACTGAAGAACACTTTTCTCCAATAGGGACTATAAGATGAAAGAACAAGTAAATGCCAGCTGGTTTGCTCAGCCACAGAGTGATGAAGCTCAGCAGAAAAATGGCTTCAAATGGTTCAGATGTTCCTGAACGGATTCATGACATCAAAACCTGCAGTCCGGAGTTGGGAGTTACCTCAAGAATATGAGTTTTTCTCTGTTTCCTGAAATTAAATTCAGACTTCTTAAATATTCTTGGTTGTAAAGAGTAGCATTTTGAAAAGGGAATGAGGAACAAAGGGGAAAACTAGGATATCAAAGGATATCAATACTTTTTTTGAAAGTTCAAGCTCTTAATCTTAACATTCAAAGTTCTCCACAATATAGAAATATCCATTTCTCTAATCTCATGTTATTCTACTATCCTCTTTGTAGCTTGTAGTTGAGCTCAAGCTGAAATGTTACAACTCATCTGTCCTAGCATTCTTCCCCCATTGTATCTGCTGTCCCTTTTGTCTGGAAACCACTTCCCTTTGTGCCGTGAACTTCTGTCCATCCTTCAAAGTCCCAACTCAAAGGGAATCTTTCTGGATATATTTCCTCATCTACATTCTTCCTGCCAACAAAAATCTCCCCCTATTTAGACCTGTATGTACCACTCGGCTTGCATGTGTATAAAACTCAAAAATCTATGATCCTATGCTTTAAAAAACAAACAAAAAATTTATTTATACTATAATTACCTGTGATTCATTTCCACTATTAGCTTCTTTTCTTACCTGTAAAATTAGAACTAAACGATCTTTAAAATCACTTCTGGCTCTAAATCGTAAGATTTTATAAGCTCCTAAATACACTTAAAGCAGATTAAACCAGTGAACAGGAGTTTCTATTAGATTTATATAATCTCCAAATTTAGAAAGAACCTATATTTGTCTCCATGTCCTTACTAGCATACTCCCAGAAGATAAATACGGCTTCTTATTTAAAGTACATATCTCTCTCTACCCTCCCATCACATCCAAGTTGCTAGGACAGAGCTATGTAAAGGACAAATGCTTAAAAATATTTTTGAAGTATGTTCTTCAGTTCTCTAGGACATATCTAAATTTACTGAACCTCCGAACATCTACACATCCTTTCAAAAAGGCTCATTCTTTGTTCCATTGTTTCTGTACCAGTAAAGCTCAGAAAGCATGGAAAAGGAGTTCTAAGTTTGTGCTTTATATTTTGTTAGTTTTATTTTTGAATGTTGACGGAATACATGTAAAAGATGTATGGGCTCTCTCAAAGGCAGAGACTCTTTGTGTCATCCAGTTCCTAACACAAAAGTTTCTTCACAGATGAGTCAAATGTGTCAAATAAATGAGTATTCTGCAGAATTGCATCCTGACTAGGTCTACCCAAGTTTTTTGTCACCTAGTCTAAAGTGACTAGGCAAATGTAACTTTGAACAAATCCCTGATTCCAAAACATAATGCTGTTTGTAAGTTTTTTTTTGTTTGTTTGACCCTATCCTACCAGAACATTATCGTTATCATCTACCAAGTATCTACTATATACCAGGCACGATGACTGGTAATCTCATTTGATCCTTATAACACTAAAAGATAGTGCTGTTAGTATATTTATTTTATAGTTAAGCAAACTAAGGCACACAGAAGTTAAATGATTTGCCCAGGGTCATACGGCTATTAAGTGTCTGAGGCTAAATTTGAACAGTGTTCTCTGGTTTAAAGTTCAGAAGTCAGACTATAGTACTTGAAATATCATCCTAAAGATATTATGGACATAGTTTGAAAATTTATAAGGGACATATAGAGATATAGATAAATAAAAAATTTAGAGTTTTTGAACACTACTAAGAAATCCAAATATAATAAAACCAATAAATTGGAACCCTAAATCAGTAAAGCCTGCAATTAATCAAAGTGTTACTTATATAGCACTCTATTTTTAGGAGGAAGAAGGAAAGTGATTTTAAATACAGACTCATTAGGTCCTATTTTAATAATTATTTAGAAATCTGGAGTTTCCAGATGTTTCTCTAGGTTTATTCAGCTCATTCATCCACATTATGTACAGGGCTGTACAATGAGAATTCATGTTCAAAATGACAACCCTGAAGCAATGTAAAACATTTAATCATCAAAGATTGAATTGTTTGGTATACTTTATTTAATAAACTACAAAGTTGAATACATTATAAAAAAATTTCAACAATAAATTTAGAAGAGGAGTTTGCTCCTTAAAATTTAGTCTAATCATACTCAATTAACAGAACATTATATTTCCTAAATAGCCCTGATAATTGAGGTTTTTCTTTTCTTTCTATTATGGGATTCTGACATGCACAGAATAGATAAAAATGTGAACCAACTTGAATTTGAAAGGTCTGTCCTGCACATTTTGTGCAAAGCATAGGATCTTTTCAGATATTATGCCAAATGGAGATGTTTTCAAATAAGGAAGTAAACATCAATATAGCCATGTCCACATCCACCAAAAAGCCACACAATGCTATAATATAAACTCAGTATTTTATTGCCATGCTACAAAATGTGAAATTGGCACTGATGGAGGATGATAGGAAATGAGGACTTAAAGAGAAGGGCACACAATGATGTCAACATCATAAGGCACAAGGCCTTTTAACATTTGAGTAAATTATTATCAATACTAAAAAAAAAAAAAAAAAAAAAAGCAAACAAATTTAAAATGGTGATAAGAAACAGCATCAAAAATACACAATTTCTGCATAGTACAGTATCACTTTTGTCTTTTATTAGAGAAACATGGAATGTTTATAAAAGAAATTAACCAAAGGGGGGCAAAATTCATATTTCATATACAATTTGGCAATGGTAGTCCCACTGTTTAGACAACTTTTTATAAAAGAAAAAATTAAAAATCTAGTAAGCTACCTTTATACAAAGTTGCTATATTTATGCCTTTAAGTAGGAAAAACTTAACATTTTATAATGTGAATTAGGACATAATAATCTTACAATATTATACACTGTAAAGAAATAAAAACATAATAATACAAATTTGGCCTTTATAAAAATGTATATTTTTGCATTAAAAATGCAACTGTGGCACACTGGTGACTACTGTACTATTAATACCAGTCAGTTTCCATGCTATAATGGTATCCAATTGTACTGCAACTGCAACTCTATAGTGTAGTTAAAGATGCAGAAAAACTAGCCCTAATGATGCTACAACAGAATGGAGTGTTATATGATAAGGTGATGGAAACAGGAAGAGAGAAGGAAGAGAGGGAAGGGAGATAAATGGAGTGAAAGGAGAACTGGAGGGAGGAAAGGTAGGCTAGGGCTGGTCTGGGCACAGCATCTTGTGTTTCGTGGTAGAAGACTTATTTTTCAAGTCAAAAGTGTTTTCTATACATTCAGTAATTCAGTACCAATGCTTTTATTCAACATTTGGCAAAATTCAGGGAAAACATTATTTAAATAGTACCATACACCTTACGCATCAGAACTATAAATATGATGGTAAGACACCTGTTACTTACCCACGAGTTCTCTGATGGAGGCATAATCTGTGGACACTTACTCCACACTACACAAATTACAGGGGCATTATTGGTTATATAGCCTGGGGGAGGGGATGGCAATTGTTAGCTTGGTATAAAAAAAGCAGGTTTACTTCAGGCAAAAACACAGTGTCATGTGGCTGGGAAGCTGAAAATTTAAGGCCCCTTTTCCAATTTTGTAAAACATTATTGAGGTACTTTTTTTTTTTTTTTTGGAAGATGTGCCACAGATTTTCTGGGGAAAATATATATCCTTGTCTCATTCCATCTAACATTTAACTGTGGGATCAATGTTAATTAACATTTATAAACACAAAAACTTATTGGCAAATTTTAGTAAGACCCAAGCCTGTTATCTGCAGTCTATTTTAGATCAGCTGGAAAGTGAAAATCTTTTTTGCTGAGTCTTCAAGGGTAAAGTGCATATCTCATCACTCCACAAGCAGCAGTAAAATGAAAGAACCACTTGACTATCTTCCTGGTGGGAGGGAAGGCACCACATGTTAATTCTTATGTGAAAAGAGAATTAAGAAAGAAATCATGCCAAGGAAAAGTAGCTAGATCTCCTTCCATCTGGGAGAATGCAGACGGAGAATAAATGTGTAGAGGGAGATTCTGTTGGGAATAAATTATATGTTAACAAAAGTATCTCATAAAAATGTATACCTGGTAAGTAAGGTATACACTCCTAGGGTGCAGCTTAAGTCTTATTGCAAAATTATCAAGGGAATGTATTTGTTAAATAGGAAAATAGATGAATTTCAGCAGTAACTAGATGGTGCCACCAGCTGTATTCATCCAATACTTATTTGATAGTAAAAGTCAAATACTTTGTAGGTATTGCTATGCTAATGCAGAACCTGTAGATTGGCATGTTTTTGAAGTTGGGAACCAGGCATGAAAGGGATATAAAGGGAAAAAAAGGAAGAAGGAAGGGTTTTGATCTAAAAGAACAGACAGATATTATTAGCCCTTTCATGTGGAGAGGAATATTCTAGTGATCTTTGCTATTATTTCTCAAGTTAAGAGCATGTGTGTGTGTATATATAAGAGTCGTGATTCTTATTCCATGCTATAAAAACCATCACACATCAAATTTGGCACAATTAAAAATCTTCTCAGGAAAAATCAAAAATTGGAACAGTATTAAGATATTGCAAAAGGGAACTGTATCAGAGAAACTGCCCACCTGACACCATGGCTCTAGTAAGCATTTTAGTTTCTCACTTTTTACAAGCACCAAGTTCACAGAATACAAAAATCCTGCTAGGCAAACAAAGGGCACTGACACAACAACATTGACATCTTACTTTGTTAACAATGACACCACTCTACTGCAATACAAATGTATGATCCGTCTTTACAAATAAGGTAACCCAAATAATAGACTGGCTAGTTGAATGAAAAAATTTCCAGCTAAATTAGTGCTATCATTTAAGCCTAAATCTGGATAGCTAACCTCAAATTCAAAGTATAAAAATTTAGGAATATAAGCAAAACCCTTCTGTCTACTTTTCCTTCCATTCTCAAGAATCATGAAATCTGGAGGATTAGTTAAAAAAAAAAAAAAAAAAAAACATCAATTCCTCTTAAGTCCTAGGGTATAACATGATCTCTTTGTTACAGATCTTCCATTGCCTCTATGAGGCAAAATCAAGGTAAAAGCTAAATTCTAGCTATGTTTGAAAGGATAAACATAGCTAATGAACATTATTAGAGTGAGTGGAGCACAACTGCAGCCAGGCTTTATATAACTGAGAAAAATCACTGCTAAAGTGCAGAGGAGTGTGTCCATTGATAAATCTACAGTACCTCTGGGGAATTTTTTATTTTATTAGTGTCTACTTTCATTTGCAACCAAAGAGTTCATCTATGGACACATGAATGAAAATTTAAAATCAAGTGGATATCTCTATCAGACTTGAAAAGTAAACAGCATATCAATAAATACTGGAAAAGGGCAACCCTGTTAAAATCTAACAGTAAGTTCCAAATGAACCTTCAAAACCATAATTTGACAAAACACAGACTAAATTAAGACTGAACAGATAAACAACAAAACCATATACAATTCAACCATCTTAAATCTAAAGACATCATTTAACAAAACAGACATCCTGAACACCAAAGGTAAAAAAAGAAAAGATCAGTGGAAACTTAATGGCACAAATATAAATGCCTCCAGGAAACAATGCTGAGATTAATGTTCTATTGGAGAATACATTTGATGATCAAGAATTGCAACTCTTTTCTGACAGTATTGTCCTGAGACTGATTTTAAATTCCCATCGTGCTTCTGATCAAGGGAACCTTGACATGCCCTTAAAATGAAAGCATGAGGTAAGAAAAGGGAACTTTCCCCAGACTCCCCTTCAAACACACACAATACGCCATATTCATGGATATGTAACTCTTTCTAATCAAGTTTTAGGGAAAGGATTTGACTGCTATGTAAGGAGGGATGGTTTACCTTATATATGTATTCCTTTTATGTACAATGCATTTGGCTCAAGTCAAAAAGCCTTTAATTAATGAATTGATGAATGACTCATGCTGGAGGCCACCTAACTTGGAAAATGAATCTACAGATATTTACTTTCAAAGACTAGATTTATCTGCTAATAATGCACACATCAAGGTTTTTGCAAAATGTTATGAATGTCAACCATGATAAGACATAAATGATAGGCACGAGTCCAGAATATTGAAAAACTCAAAACTGGGATGTCACTCACTTCCACTCTCAATTAAATAGGCACTGTGAAAATGGCAATTGCTATACAGTAACAACTATTATAGAATGTAATTAGTGTTCTTTAATGAGTACCTGCTCTACATTAATTCCCTTTAGTTAAACAAGCACATGAAGTATTCAGAAAAAAAAAATCTATCAGTCTATAAAAGGTGTTAGTGTTTAGAAATGAAAATGAAGCCCTTGCATCTTCATTTTTAAAAACTTCACAAAGGTGCAAACGATGGATGCAACATTTCCAAGGCTCACATAGGCAGGTCAGTACTATTGTGTCTAGTCTTCCTAGACGTACCGTCGTCTCGTGGCAGTGCTTTCTGCAAGCTTGACATAGCAGCCGTTCTTTCAATGTCTATCACAGCATACAGCTCTGTGCGCCTGGTGGGAGTTTGTGGAAGTGGAGTGGTGGGAGTTTTTGGAGTCTGAGGGTTGTCAGAGTCACTACCACCTTCCAAATCAACCTGTATGTAATTGAGTTGCCTATGTTCTAAACTTGGACGCCTGATGTCAAAATTAAAGACTGTAGGTGTGCAGTCCCGGCGCCTTGTAAATTCTACTTTGTGAGCACTTGCTGGCACTGTTACATTCTCTGTATTCACATAGTTATGCATTGGATCCAGGTTACTGTGATAGCCATTGAGAGATGGGGTCTTTGGTCCTAAACTGTCATCTTCATCTCTACTTTGCTTGTGGGCTTCCCAAACAGGAGGCAAAGATGGTAAGTTTTCATAGTTTAATAATGCAGTTCTCCTCTGAGCCGAGTTGTTGATATTCTGGGTATCTGAGGTACTGGTAGATGTCAGCCGAACTCTCCTGACCCCTGAGGCACTAGGAATAGATAGCCCATTTATGTTTTCGTATACCAGTTTGTTACCCAAGGGAGCATCTTTTCGTTCATCACTGTCATACCCAGTGTCCCATTCAGTGTTATTGGTACCACTACCACTAACTTGTTCTTTTCCAAGTTGCTCCAGTTTTTCTCTTTCCATTAACTGCCTTTGAACAGGGGTTGGTCCTAAAACAAATTTTACTCCTTCAGGCTCAAGAAGAATCTGAGGATCTCTGTCCTCAATATCACTCTGCTCTTCTTTTGCTTTATTACTTTCAACATTAGAAAGTCTTGTCTCTAAAGGTATGTGTACACTTGATCTGTTTTTCCTCTCTTCTTGTACACCTGTAGTGTTGACGTAGGTATGAACCTAAAAGAAAATGAATAGTTTTAAATGAGTCCCAAATAACAAAAGAATGTGCTTCATGACAAATAAACTGTTTTATTGTACAATCTCAACATCTTTTCCTTCCTAACACTTATTCCATAAGGTCTTTATCCTAGTAATCTTACATGAAAGATAATGATTCCTTTGAAATTCCAAAACTTCAATATTTCTAAAAATAAAGAGATAGAAATTACCCCCCTTCTCAGGACTTAAGCATGTTTCCTAAATGCTTCATAAAATTTGACCTAAAAGTAAAATTCAAGTCTCAGAACTAACTACAATCTTACAACTAAGCCTAAAATTTCTTATGAAGTTAGTAAAGAAAAGAAGAACAGAAAATAACAACTAAGGGCACCCTCAAAAAATATGAAATTACTAGTAGGGTTATTCAACATTCTATTTCAGAAAGGGTACACCTTCTAATCCTATAATCATCTCCCTTCTTTCTGCCTACAAACCTGAATAAAACTGGTACCCTTTCCAGGCTGCAGTCTCTTATGTAAAACCTTATTTTCTTTCTTGAGCTTTTTCCTCTTCACTACTTCTCCAAATACCTGAGACTTTCCTATTAATTTTGTTCCTACACAGTAACAAAGGTAAGTATAGCAGTATTCAATCTAAATAAAATAAATATTGTTAAAAACAATGATTAATTTCTAAAAATGAAGATTACTTTATGGACAAGAAGAAAGTTAAATAGATGGTAGTCATAAAAATGTGTTTATAGCATGTAACTACTGACTTTATGGTAAAAAGATGTAACTACCAGTTTCATCTATAATTATGTATTTCAGTCATATGTGTGTGTGTATATGTACATATCATGTGTGTATATATACTAAATATATATACACATATAGTTGTTTCTTTAGCAAGAAAGGAATAAAATAATGAATTAATTTTTTATTTCAATATTTAATTAAATTTATTTATCAAAATTTACTTCAATATCCAATGATTTGTGGGCTTAAGCTAAGAAGTCATTTGCCATATTTGGAGAATTAGATGTTGGAGTAAATGATATATTATTGAGAATAGAGTTAACAATCATTCAACAAATATTCATTAAGCACTTGTTACTTGCAGGGTGCTACAAGGGACACTAAGGCATAAAAAATTATTTAACAGAAATAAAACATGTACATAAATTATTATAAATATATAATACATTTTCAATCACTTATATGGATTACCAATCACTTTTTAGAGAATTAAAATATACAATACTAAAATTATGCTGAACATAATTTTGTTTAAACAATTCATAAAATACTTCAGGATCTTGTGGTCCATTGGGTCATAGTTAGTAGAATACTTTACACACAATATTGGCTTAATTCAGTTGAATATCAATCATTGAACAGAAAGCTCAAATTGATTGACATGCCCTATATTTTGTTTGTGAGGAATTATTGAAATGAAACTCTAGATTTCCTAAGAACATCCAAATTTTACAAATCTTACAATTTATACTGGGACTTTTGCTCAGCCAATTATTATAAAGAAACATGCTAATACTTCTAATCATGACATATGAAGAGACTTAAACCAATAAATAACTTCTGCAATTCAAATGTAAAGAGAAATTTGATGAATGAATCAGCTGCTATTCACTACTTAGGCACATTAGATTTAACATACACTCTTTATTACAGTTAGCTAACTCATACTTACTTGTTCCTCAGCTACAAGCAAGGGATGTGTTGATTCTTCACCTACTGAAGGAAGGCGTGCACTTCCTACAGAGGGATGTCTGCTTGAAGGATGGGATGAAGCATCTCCAAATGATGGATATCGAGGATATCCATTAGGTAAATTCTGTGCACCAAACCCGGGAGCTAATAGGATTTTTAAAAAAGAAAGAAAATGTGACTATGTAGTCATTATTTTATACATCTATCAGAATGCTAAAGGAGCCCACAGAATACATCAATCAGAAAGTGAAATTCCATTTGGGGGTGCTTTGAAAAACAACTAGCATGGCAAGTAGAGGGCTTATAGGCAGATGTAGATGTTTCAAGTACCATATTCTCAACAAAATGATTGTTTAATCTCTAATCTCCACGGCAAAATATTTTCAAGCTGCTCACAATTTAGAGTTTTAACTATATACATATTTTACTAGATAGTAACCTAATTAAAATATCATCAATGACAATTCTGTTATATATAACCAGTATATGTTTCAGATTCATATTATTCAACACATCTATATCAATATATCCTGGGCAGATAAGCCCAAGTCCCCCAGAAAAAAACAAAAACAAAAAAAACTCCCAAAAAACACACTTCCTTCCAGGCCACATACTCTGTTTCCAGCTTAGACACCAGAATCTGCTTAAAGAAGAAGTCTTTATGGAATTGCAACCTAGTATTTTTGTCTGTTAGTGCAAAAGCTCCCACTTCTCCTGTAAGCCATAGCTACTAAAGACCTAGGAAAGAAAATTTTTGTCACTCAAATACTTGGTAGTGTTAGCAACAGAAATGCTGGACCATGAAACAAAGTACATTACCATGTACTTTGCCGACTAAGGACCTCTGGGCCCTTTCCATCTGACTTACAGGTGAAACCAATCTTTGTTGTCAGGAACTGTTTTACTCTTCTACTTACGAGTCTCTTGCATACAGTATACCTCTCCCTCTCCCTCCCTCCTTCCCTCTCTGTCTCCCTCTTTCATTCTGTCTCCTCCCTCACCTCTTCTTAAAAGCATCTATGTGAAGGCAGGTACTTACTAGTGGGTGTTCGAGGGGTTCTGGGGACTTCCAATTCAGTCTGTTGGTGATTCCTTTCCACTACTGGTTCTTCTACCACATTTATGCTATTATTCTGCATAATCTCTTGTAACATGTTAAACAATTCTTCTGCACGGGTACATTTAAAAGCAAATATCCCTACAAATATAAAACAATAATGAATTATTACTACAAAGAAACAAAACCACTGAAGTTCATTTCAACTAGAATGAAAGAAGTCCTTTTAAATTGGATAAAAGATCAACCCCTTGCACTGCCATATACCACGTGTTTGTTTCTATGAGAGATAGTGCCTCATATGGAGATATACTCTTCCTTGTTCTCCAGAAATCTGGAAGTCTACGAGGGGAGAAGATAATCACATGAACAAAGGGTGTGCTATGTGCATAAGAAATATGTAAAATGTATTTTTGATAGAGGATTTAACAGATTTCATAAAGTATGTGGTACTTATACTAAGCTACCAAATGATATCATAAAAGTGTAAGTGTATACTTTACAACATAGACAAACTTTAAAACAAATTTTACATGCACTGTTATTTCATTTGGTTCTCACAACAAATTCTGAATTGATGGAAGAATATTTTTATTATTATTGTTATACTCATTTTACAGATAAGGAAATGGGGATCTAGAGAAGTCATATGATTTGTCCAAGGCTCCACTGTTATGAAGATGTAGGCCAGGACTGGAATCCAAGACAGATATTCAGTTTCCAATGCTAATGTTTTTTTCTGTTACATTAAGCTGCTTTTTCAAAAAAGACATTCTAATAGGAGACCTGTAAATATAGTTTATGTGATAAATGAAGCATATTTCATGAAACAGTAAAACTGTCTTTTTCTCTGGTTTCTACTGAATATCACAATTAAAAAAAAAAAAGCTTGAAGATTTAGCAAACAGCTGGGGAGAAAAAAGCTTACAGACATTGCAAAAGACAGCAACAATTGAATTTTTGTTTAACTCCTGGAAGATGCACAATACAAAATAAACAGTAATGCTGTTAGGAATGCCAGTCTTGGGCCATGTGAGCTCCAAGTAGTGAAGGAAACTCATGATAACAGGAAAGAACAAGGCAAAGAAAAGGAAAGAACTTTGGGGAGAAGGCAGGCAGGGAGAGTTACTTGGAGTGATCTTGCATAATCCAAATTAAAATATGTCCTCATCTCCTCTTAACTGTAGTTTTGATTGTTTTCCTTCTTTCTATGCAAGCTAATTAAAATGTAACAACATATTTATTTATATGGCATATTACCCCATAACAATTCTGCAAGGTTACATAATAAGACTCCTATTTTATAGATATTCTCTGAATTCAAACAGAAATCCAGTGTATTTTCCGCTATGCTATGAATTCTTCTTCCACAACGCCTTTAATCAAATTAGATATGACCTAATTAAAAGAACCTAACTACTTTCTTTTTTGAACCCTATAATCTTCTAAATTTGACTGCTCAATTTGCTTTAATCTTTTGAGATATAAGTCAACAATCTAATTTCCAAATTGCATATCAACACAGAAAAAAAGAGGAAGAGTTTAAGAATATATTCTGATGACCTGAAATTTTTGTTTATGAAGCCTCTTAAAATGTTATAAATCTTTCTAAGGAAATAGGCATGATATCAAAGAAGAATTAAAATGTCTTTTTTTTTTTTTTAATAGTCTCATGGAAAAAACACTGGACTAAGGCCCAAGATACTAGTGCCAGTCCTGTCATAAGTGAGTTGTGTGATCTCTGGCATGCCTTAACACTCTGGACTTCAATATCCTCAGCTATAAAAGAATCTCTAAAGTCCAGATCTGATTCCATGTTAAATTCTGTTATGAATTTGTTCAAATGATTTCTTCAAAAGGTAAGTAATGGATCTTTTGTAAAATGCTTTGTCAAGTTATACCTTTACTCAAAAAATTCCAACAATTCATTTGACTCTACGAAAAAAATATGAACTCTTCTGTTTATCTCTTAAAGCCCTCTTAAATCTCTAAGGGTCTACACTTTTCCAAACTCACTGTGTCTAAAAGGGATCTTATTATTTTCCCTCCCAAACCCACCACCCATTTTTCTACCCTCCATAATGTTGAAGGACGTTATTTCTCCATTCTATGTCTGTGCCATTTTCACCATTCCTTCTTACATCTGTCTAGTCGTACTCCTACCACCTTAGTTCAGGCCCTCAATACCTCTCTTCCAGATTATTGTAAAAGCATCCCATGGGATTTCTCTACTTCAAATCTATTCTCACTCTAGCCCATCATCCATATGAATAACAAAGTGATTTTTCTGCAAGGGCTGATCTGTCACTCCCATACTTAATCCTAATGGTTCACTGCTGCCTGACCCCAACCTATCTTTGCACAGTATCTATACATTGATTCTCTTTCCTGCATTCTGCAACCTGCTGAAGTGGGCTTTCTTGGTCTTTACACAAGTCTCCCATTTCTTATCTCTATGCCTTTGCTCTGCCCATCAACCTCTATGCCTAGAATGCTCTCCTTTCAACAAAAAAAAAAATCCTTCTCTTCCTTTAAGACATAGGCCAAGTACCATTTTCTACATGAAGCTTTCCCGATCCAACCAACTACTCTCCTTTTCTCCCAAATTACTTTATATTTGATGACTTTGCATTTATTTCTAGCTTTCTTTTGTATATTTGTTCATGAATGTGCTTGTTTCCACTATTAGAATATGACAGCTGAAAATAGGTATTGTTTATTTATATATGCATCTATAATATCTAGCATTTTACTTGGCATTTAATGCATATTTGTTGACTGATTTATTACTTCTTCAAGAACTCTACATTCCAGTCAAACTACCCTGCTCACAATGCAACCACATTGCATTTCTCTCTCTTTCTTTCTTTCTTTCTTTCTTTCTTTCTTTCTTTCTTTCTTTCTTTCTTTCTTTCTTTCTTTCTTTCTTTCTTTCTTTCTTTCTTTCTTTCCTTCTTTCCTTCTTTCCTTCTTTCTTTCTTTCTTTCTTTCTTTCTTTCTTTCTTTCTTTCTTTCTTTCTTTCTTTCTTTCTTTCTTTCTTTCTTTCTTTCTTTCTTTAATTAAAGCTTTTTATTTGCAAAACATATGTATGGGTAGTTCTTCAACATTTAACCCTTACAAAGCTTTCCATTACAAATTTCCCCCCCTAGTCCCCTCCCCTCCCCTAGATGGCAGGATATCCACTACATGTTAATTATATTAAAATACTTGACAAGTCAAATATATGTATACATATTTCCACACTTATTGTTGTGCAAGAAAATTCGTATCTACAAGAAAAAAAAATCTGAGAAAGGAAACCCAATGCAAGCAAACTTCGATAGAGGGCATGAAAATGTTATGTTGTGGTCTACATTTCATATCCCTCTCTCTGGGTGTATATGGCTTTCTTTATTGAACAACTGGAACTGGTTTGAAACATTTCATTGTTGAATGTATGTCTTTCTTAATAGCTGAAAAGTTCAACTCATGAGCAACTTCTTACTACGCTGACTTTCTTAGGTTCTAGTGTCCTCTTTTTTTTATTATTTTTTTAAATTTTCTAGTGTCCTCTTACTAGAAATTATTTTGTATATACAAATAATCCTCAATTTACAGGGGGATAACATTCCTAGAAAACAGCATAAAGTAAAAATGCAAATACTGATACATTGAACCTACAGGTTAACAAGGACTTAGGGCCCTGTGATCACCAAACCCCATAATTTTTCACTAAAGAATTTATATAATGTTTATATAATTCTTTATAACAAAACATTAATACATTAATTAACATTATTAACAAAATACTAATTCATTTACCCAGAAACTTGGCCACTTTTGTATTTAATTCCCTCACCTACATTTGAGAGGTTACTCCAGCACTTTTTGGAGTAGATTCAAATTTTTACAAATACTTTCCTCCTTTCTGCAGATATAACAAATTATTCATTCATTAACACTGAACTTGTGGCCAATAGTGGCTGTAGCCGTTCCCTTATAAAGTTTATCTAAACTTTTATTTGTTCACTGAGCTGCATCACTAACTTTACTGAGAGGGCTTAGAGTCCAAAGAAACTGTACCTTGCTTTTGGGGAAAAAGTGTAACATAAAACTTGTTTTAAAGGCTAACCATGCAGTGAGTATGGGGAACTCTTTGCAATGGTAGACTGAACAAGGGCACTGAAGCACTTCGCAGGATATCATTCATTCGACAAACTATTTTTTTTTATTTCTTGTATTTATTTCACTGTGATTACAGGATTGTTATTTTCCTTAGACTAATCTAACCATTTTTCCTTTTTAAAAAAATATTTTCTCCAATTACATGTAAAAACAATTTTTAATATTTAAAAAGATTTTGAGACAAATTCTCTGCCTCTCACTTCCCTGCTTCCTCCCAGAGATAGTAAACAGTCTGATATACATGTGCAATTATGTAAAACATATTTCCATATTAGTAATTTTGTGGAAGAAAACTCAAATAGGAGGAAAAAAGGAAGAAAGAGAGAGAAAAAGAAAGGAAGGAAGGTTGTTGTAGCTTGTCCTTCATTCTTGAGGAGGACCTATGACATCAGGAAGGTGATAATTTGACTCGCAAGTAAATTGGATTTAAGTGAGGGAGAGGGCTGTGCAAAGTCACCAGTCTCATTTTTTTTTTTTCTCCAGAGCCATCTGGGTCCAGGGGCAAGACATAGATTAGGACAACTAGAAAGACCCTGAATTTAAGTGGGATACTTTGGCCCCTGTCTCAGTTTGCCCGAGGCAACACCCATTCAGTGATTAATGCTAGCTAAAGTAATGAGGCAAAAGACAGCTTTTACTCCCTAAAACAAAAACAAAAACAACAACAACAAAAAAAACAATCTAGAAGGGTTTCTGGCCAGAACAGAACAATTGCTATTTACAATCACTTTGAGCCATCAAAATCCAAACAAAAACCAATAGTGGATTGGGCTGGGACTTATTGGCCAATCAGTGAGAGTCAGAGTGGTTTGGGTTTAAGGCATACTCTGCTAGATTCCCCAAGTGGAAGAAAGGGAAAGGAGGAAAACACTATGCTTCCTAAGCCCTTTGGAATTATCTTGAGTCACTGTATTAGTGGAAATCACAATTGTTCATTATACAATATTGCTATTTTACTGTGTATAAGTCTTGGTAGGTTTTTCTCAAATCATCCTGCTTGTCATTTTTTATAGCATGTTAATGTTCCATTACAACCATATACTACAATTTGTTTAGCTATTCTCTCCAAACTGATGGACATCTCCTCAATTTCAAATTATTAACTACCATAAAAAGAGTGGTTATAAAAACTCTTGTACAAATATGTCTTCTCCCCTTTTTTCCCCACTTTTAAATACCTTTGGGATACAAATGTAATAGTGGTATTACTGAATCAAAAAACATATACAGTTTTATGGATCTCTGGGCAAAGCTCCAAATTGTTCTCCAGAATGGTTGGATCAGTTCACAACTCCATCAACAATTATTATTTGCTTTCCTTCTAATTTTGGCTGCATTGATTTTGTTTGCGCAAAAACTTTTAAATTGCATGTATTCAAAATGATCCACTTTAGATTTTGTAATACTATCTCTTGTTTGGTACTAAATTCTTCCCTTATCCATAGATCTAACAGGTAAACTACTTCATGCTCCCCTAATTTGTTTATGGTATCAAACTTTATGTCTAAATTCATATACCCATTTTGACCTTATCTTAGTATTCAATGTGAAATACTGGTCTATATATCTAGTTTCTGCCAAACTACTTTCAAGTTTTCCCAGCAGTGTTTATGAAATAATGAGTTACTGTCCCGAAAGCTTAGCTCTTTGGGTTTATCAAATATAAATTACTATGGTCATTTACTACAATGTATTGTGTATCTCATCTACTGCACTCATCTACTACTATTTCTTAGCTGGTATCAGATTGTTTTGGTGATTACTGCTTCATAATGCAGTTTGTGATCTGTTACAACTAGACCTTTTCTTCACATTTCTTTTCACTGATCCTTTGATATTTTTGACCTTTCGTTCTTCTAGGTGAATTTTTAAATGTTTTTTAAGTTCTATAAAATTTTTTGGGTAGTTTTGTAATGGCATTGAATAAACAATTTAGATAAAATTGTCATTTTTAGTATACTGGCTTGGCCTTCCCATAAGCAATTAATATTTTCCCCATTGTTTATATCTGACTTTACTTGTATGAAAAGTGTTTTATAATTGTGTTCATATGGTTCTTGGTAGGATTTTGACCAATAGACTCCCCCCCCCAAGCAATTTTTTTTTATTTTTGGTAACTTAAAATGGAATTCCCCCCCCCCCAATCTCTTGTTGCTGAATTTTGTTGGTAATATATAGAAGTGTTGACGATTTATATTTCATTTTATTTTTATTTTATATTCTGGAATTTTGCTAAAGTTTAAATTTTTTCAACAGGTGTTTTAGTTGATTTTCTAGGTTTCTTCATTATATCATCTGCAAAGAGTGATAATTTTATTTCTTCACTGCCTATTTTAATTCTTTTGATTTCTTTTTCTTGATAAATTGATAAAGATTGATAAAGACATCATTTCTACTATAATATTAAATAATAGTGGGGATGGGCATCCTTGCTCCATCCCTGATCTTACTAGAAAGGCTTCTAGCTTATCTTCATTACAGATGATGTTTGCTTAGGTTTTAGATATACCTGCAAACATTCACTGTTGTCAATGTGAAAGTAAAAATGAGGTTATTAATACAATCACACAAATGCTTGAGGTTACAAGCTTTAACTTTCTACGTATGTTTATTCTCCAGTGCATATAAATTCCTTAAGAGCAAGAAGAGACTTCTTCATTTTTGTCTTTATCTCTTTGTGCTTACCTTATAGTAGGCAAGCTCTTCATTAATACCTTTTGAATCAAATAAAAGACATCCAAATATTTTAAATGAAATTTTCAAAAATACACAAAACTAATACATTTTCTGAACATTTTATATTAAACTAGAATAACATGTAAGATAATTTGCCCAACCACCTAACTCAAATTTCAAAGGAATCCAATTTTAGTGAGCTTTAAACTGAATATAATTTGAGTTTAAAAGTAGGGTTTGAGGGGATAAAAAGGCTTTTAAAAAAATGGATTCAAGGTGCTATTAAAGGTAAGGTAAATAATTAATGCAGTAATAATTTCAGACATCAAATCTTTTGCTAACAAATGTAAATTGCTAAAGCAAGCCAAGCAAAATTATACAATGGAACAATTTCACATTTTCTAAATGTTATGCTTTATTTTTTTTGTCCTGAAAATGATTTCAATACAGGACAATACAAATATCATATGTTCTTGTGCACATATGAAAATGAAATTTAAGAAAAGCTCAAATGTAACAACACTTCAGAACAAGCACTAGCAGGCATATTGCTAAAAAGTTGGAAGACAATCTATTGTAAATCTAAAATATTTCCCTCTATAGGAATATCTTAATTTAAAAAGCTCACATGCTATGTTTTTTCAATAATGCAAATGATGACTCCCACCTAATTCATATCTATTTGTAAATCTGGATCTTTATCCTATTGTCTATTTCCATCATATACTGCCAATATTTCATATTAATTTGTCACCTATACCATGCTGGGTGTGGCTCTGGGCATAAAAATGACACTATTCAAATGCTATGGGGCCAAGCTAATGAATTTCAACATTGGCACTAACAAAATGACACCAACTTATAGCTTAATAATTGGAATTTAATTTATATTTAATTAAATCTATATCTGAGAATTAAAGTTATGACTGCAATACTATTCAAAAATTCTACACTGTGTCAAATAGGCCTAGATTTCATTTGTGACAAAACTGAGACTGAGACAACCACCGCTGTTCAGACAATTCTGTCCATGTGCCATCAATACTTCTTGAAGCTTGTCACAGCAATATTTTTCAAGAACTTAGTTAAGAAAGCCAATTGCTTTTAATATTTTCTTATTGAAAAGGTTGAAATGTCTAAGCTATCTAAAAAATTGATTGTTTAGGCACACTTTTAAAATCATAAGTATTTAAATATTGTTTGTTAAAAGGTCTATGTACCTTGTCCAGTCTGACATCTCCGGCCACTTTCAAAAGAGAAGAGATTTGAGTCGTAGCCATAACGACGCAAACAAAGATAATGCCATTTTACAGCATCTCTTTTACGGGTGTGTAAAATCAGCTCTGTGTCTGTAAGCTCCATTATGCCAGAACCCAGTTCATTGCCATCATCATCCACGTTAATGACCTTTAAAAAAGAAATACAACAAAGACTTCAGCTAAAATATAGTTAATAGGTAGCATTTATATAGCACTGACTATATGCCAGGGACTTCAGCAAAATCATTAATTTTTCTCCCAAAGGGGAGTTGTCA
The DNA here is from genome assembly GCA_023553655.1 of Myrmecobius fasciatus. NCBI lineage: Eukaryota > Metazoa > Chordata > Mammalia > Dasyuromorphia > Myrmecobiidae > Myrmecobius > Myrmecobius fasciatus. The sequence continues at coordinate 89,667 of JAJPUD010002851.1, forward strand.
CTGTGAGACTGCCCAGAAATAAAGAGGTTTTGGATGCCATTCTTGACTGGTAGCACATATCTGACAAAGAGACAAGTTGAGGATGATACATCATATTTTAACAAGGTTTTAAGCTCTTCAAAGTGTTTTACATATGTTATTTCATTTGAGTCTCAAAATGGCCCTGCAAGAGAGGTCCCATAAGTTTTACTATCACTTCTATTTTAAAGATGAAGAAAGTAGGGTTTCACAGAGATGAAGCAACTTGACTATGGCCACAGTTTATACATGTGAGGGGCAAGATCTAAAGCCAAGTTTCCTGACTAAAACACAGAAATGTGTCTACACTGTCATAATTTTTGGTTTCAGAGATAGATATAAGCATCACTGTGCTATATGAGGAGTCAGGAGGTCAGGGAAGCACTCAGGCACCTGGGGGTAATGGGAGAAATCTCAGTTGATTTGGGTATCTGTGAAATTTCTGCTAAAAACAAAGCAAATGATAAATTCCTGATTTTCTTTGCCAATCATTTCATCTCTATGAAACATTTTATCTCTTAAAATGGGGCATATGTAGAAACTGTTCATCAGAACCCAATTGTGAGCAAAGAGGAAGAACAAATCAAAAAAATAAAAATGATTGGAAACTTGGAGGAAAACAGTCATGTCATATTAAGAATTGGTAAGTAACAAAAGAAGCAAACATTGGTCATAGTTTGGCAAACTTCAAGAAAGACTTTAAAATGCTGACAAATATGGAAGGCATGATCCAAATCAAATAGGAAGCTCTCAATCAACCAATTACCATTTAATTAAATATCTATTATAGGTTAGGTACAGAGAATATAAAGACAAAAAAAAAAGTTCTCTGGCTAAGAGGAACAGGTAAAAAAGACAAGGGAAGGGAAAGGACAAAGCATCAAGTACTCACTATGTATTACCTTAACTCTGTGAGCTAGATGCTATTATTATCCCCATTTTCCAGCTGAGGAAACTTAAGACAGAGGTTTAGTGACTGGCCCAGGATCACACAACTAGTAAGTGTCTGAGCTGAAGCTGGATTTGAACTCAGGTTCAGCATTATCTAGTTGCCTAAATATAAAAATGTATACAAAATGAATAAATACATAATTTTGGGGGAATGCACTAGCAGTTAGGTAGAGGGTGAGATCTTATATAGGTGATGTCTGAGTTTGAAAGAAACCAGGGTTTAATAAAGATGAAGGTAAAAAAGCAATATATCCCAGGCAAGAAAGGATAACCTGTCCTAAAGCATGGAGACTAGACATAAAAGCATTATATGTGAGAAACACGAAGGATAGTGAACTAGACCACAGAGGATAAGAAATAAGGTAAGTGCATAATAATGGTATAAATGTGGGTTTTAAATAGACAATAGAAACATTTGTATATGACCTTAAAAAATAGGGATTTAAAATGTTCCTGAAAAGTTGTTTATAAAACAAAGTTGTGTGTGTGTATATGTGTGTGAGAGAGAGAGAGAGAGAGAGAGAGAGAGAGAGAAAGAGAGAGAGAAACCAACTGACAGAAGAGGAGAGGAAAGAAAGAGGATATATATTTATACTTGTTTTATCCCTTAAATAATATGTTCCAGGATACTTTTTTCTTGCTCCTCAAGGAGATTTTATAGAAGGGATGATTCATTTGGATAAAGGCTTACTTGAAATTTTTTCTTCTCACCATAGTCAACTCCCTTCAAGTTCTTTTTAATATGTTGACTCTAATCATCTCTAGGTTAACAGTCCTGATAGTTAAGCCTGTTAAAAATGACTATGTTCTGACTAAAAAGCTCTCCAATCACATATACCGCATGAAAGACAGGCCTTTGTGAAAGATATCTTTATTCTTCACTTCCAGATGCTGTAAGGTTAATATTACCAAATATATGACACCTATTATTGTACAAAAATTAGAATAAAAGTTAGAAACCTTACTTACCTTAAACTTGCTTCGATGATTATCTGGGACAGTTTCTTTATTTGGACAGCTACAACAGCTACCCATGACTTCTTTAGAAGACCATGTGATCTCTATATTAAAAGATGATTAATGGAACAATTAATTATAATAATTAAGATTCATAGGTTTAATTCTGACTTGCTCATTGTTTTGTTTTAAAATTTACAGAAAGCTCATATTTGTGATATAGTAACTTCATTATAATGTTTTCCTCACTCTGAAAATATCTAACACCAAGTGTCAACCAAGTAACAAAAATAGTGAAATACAAGCACTTCCAGAACTGAATAGTTACACACAAGGAATTTTACCAAAATGAATTCACTATTTCTATAAAACCCATTTCCACAGAAGTGACAGTCAATTCCCAAATTATAAAGTGCTATGTAAATATTCTGTACAAAAGAAAAAAATTCTGCCTATCACTGACAAATGAAGGAAATGATGTAGTGGAATAGGATAAAGTTCAACAGAGGCAAGCATGAGGATTTATAATTAGAATAAAAAATGACTAAAGAGAACATAAAGAAATAATACACAAAGATAGGATGACAAAAAAATTTACATTTCTATTGTGTTTTAAAGTTTACAAAATGCTTTCTTCACAACCATTACCACATGAGGCAGCACAAGTACTATTATGATCTCCATTTTACAGACAGAATGAGGGAACTGAGATTCACAGTTAAGTGTTTTGTTTATAGTCCCACAAGTATTAAATGTCAAAGCTAATATTTGTTCCAGGCCTCCTAGGTGCAGATTCAGTGTTATTTCTAGTACATTATGCTCTCTTTTGCTATATAATCCATATAATTTTAGAGTAAGGGAATCAATATAATACCAGTTTAGTAGTTTTTTCTCAGATGGATTATACCATGTGCTTCCAAGCCAAGACTATCTCTGGATAACTGTCTGTGAGACAGACATAGTACATCAGAAAGCATTTTAATGATTAATATGTTGAAAGTCATAACAGATCATAACTAGAAGCTAGGCTATGAATTTCCTGAGATATACAACCTTTTTGTATATGGAAATGATTTTTTTCTTCTGAAGTTTAAGTTCAGAGTTTGAAGGAAAAAAAAAGACAACTTAAAAATAATTTATATAGTAGGAATTTAATCACTTTAAATCACAATATGAAGAAAGACATATTGGTTCTACCAAATGTCAAACAGATATTCCACCACTTAAGTTACCACCAGCAGAGGGCTCCCAAACTCTTTTTCAGAAATAGAAGAAAATCCTTACATCTGTTACTCCCTCAAAATGCAACTAACAACACAGTACTAATGTACTCTGTTATATTGTTAATATAGGAATGTGGTTCACAAAACTTAAGACCATAAACCCATATCATGAAGTTACAGAGTTTTCCAAGTTTAGGAACTTTATTAGTTTGGGGGTGGGGTTAGGAGGTAGTTGAAGGGCCTCCTGTTAAAAATCTATCACATTTCAGTCCACCAAAGTACTATTTGGGGAATCTCCACTGACTAGTAAGGGACTTTTCCCATTTCCCTAAACACATTATAGTAACATATAGTTTCCTTCTTGCTACTATCCTACTAAAAACTGCACCAAAATAATACCATAATTAGATATTTTCAATAATGTGAAAGTAATTAAGAAAATCAACTTTTGTTTCTGAAGAATCTTAAGATAATGGAGTAAAATAAATACTTTAGATGTATAAAGACAAAAAAAAGTAGGTTTAAAAGAACCCTGAAAAGTCAGTTGAGGCATTTTGAAAAGAGGGCTACCAATATCTTAAATGATAGCTGCATTAAAGAAATACGAAGTCTAAATAAATTATTTTTATAGAAAGCTTTTAAAAAAACAAACCCTTATCTTACCTAGATTTGGCCATTAATATGCTCAACCTCTGCTGCAACATCAGGACTTTAATCATACTTCAAAATAGCATGCTTTGCTTCTTTACATAACCTAGGAATATAGAAAATAAGAGATGTCAAAATTTTAAAATCATTTATAAAAATGTTGGGAATTTTATCAATCTTATTTGAATTCCAGTTCAAAGTGTTAAAATGCTAAAAAGGGAGTTAAATATTTGTTACATCAAATATCTCTGTTAAAGTTTTTCAATTTTTCCATTTTCCTATTACATTATATATGTCCATCAACATGAAATGCGGCCTTTCCAAAAGTGAAAAACTAAAGTCTAATGTTACTAATGTACTAAAGACTAAGTTATGATCCACTTGCCACTGAGAAGAGCAGGGAGATTAATCATTGTCAAATGTCATGGCAATTTCCCCAGGAGGGCCTTGAGATTTTAGAGGTTAAATTACTACAGATTAAACAAAATTTATAAACAATTAATATAAAATGTATTTGCCTGGACACAATTCCTTACATTAAATGTAAGCAAAAACTTTGATAACCACCTGGCTAGATGATTTCTTTTTTTTTTTTTCTTTTTGCTGAGGCAACTGGGGTTAAGTGATTTGCCCAGGGTCACACAGCTGGGGAATGTTAAGTGTCTGAGACCAAATTTGAACTCAGGTCCTCTTGATTTCAGGGCTGGTGATCTATGCACTGCACCACCCACTACGTGATTTCTTAAGAGTTACCATGTTTTTACAAAAGCTAAGCCTGATGCTTAAAAATGTTCCTAATATTATTATTCTGTGAGAAACGACCAGCAGGATGATTTCAGAGAGGCCTGGAGAGACTTAAATGAACTGATGCTGAGTGAAATGAGCAGAACCAGGAGATCATTATACACAGCAACAACAATACTATATGATGATCAATTCTGATGGACATGGCTCTCTTCAACAATGAAATGTTTCAAATCAGTTCCAATTGTTCAGTGAAGAAAGCCATATACACCCAGAGAGAGGAATATGAAATGTGGACCACAACATAACATTTTCATGCTCTCTATTGATGTTTGCTTGCATTGGGTTTCCCTTCTTTGAATTTTTTTTCTTGTAGATAGGATTTCTCTTGCACAAAA
>JAJPUD010002851.1:94705-109952 GCA_023553655.1 Myrmecobius fasciatus
ACAAAAATGATAAGTGTGGAAATATGTATACATATATTTGATTTGTCAAGTATTTTAACATAATTAACATGTAGTGGATATCCTGCCATCTAGGGGAGGGGTGGGAAGTAGATGGGAAAAATTTGTAACAGAAAGCTTTGTAAGGGTTAATGGTGAAGAATTACCCATACATGTTTTGAAAATAAAAAGTTTTAATAAAAAAGTATTCCTACCTTTTTTTTAAAACTTATTAAAATTGCTAGTTTCCTTTAATAATCAGGTCAAGTGCTGTCTCCCACATGAGACTGGCCGTTCCTGATCCTTCTAGCTGCCCTCTCCCCTCTAAAATTACTTTCTGTTCTCTCTATATTTGTAAGTTCTCTCTATATTTATTTCTATTGATAAAATGCAAGTTCCTTGAGAAACTCCTTAAATTTCGTTTTTATTTGTGTCTTGAGAGCAGATTCAGTACCTTATTTAAGGAAAAACTAGCTTAATTTGAATGGGGTAGATTTTGCTTCTAAGATATTCTGCCAAGCAGAAAAGCTCTTCCATTTCATTGAAAAAGTAAAGGTCATACATTGCAAGCTCTTCCATCTCCTCTATACTACATCTCAATGCACTTCAATCGCATGTTCCCCAATTCCTTGTCCATTGTCCAAAAGCAGTTCATAAGCCCTTGACCTTAGGTTTTTCCAGCTTCTTGAAGAATACATGCCTTTTTCTCCTTGCTCTCTCTCTGTCTTCCCCTCTTGCTCAATTTTAATTTCTTATCACAGTTCCTTCCCATTACCCATCCTTAAAAAAAAAATCTTAATTTCAACCAACAATTTCCTCAGTTTAACACCTTGTATCATTCCTCTCTTTCAAAATCAAATAATTCTCACTTGCTATTTGGCTTTTCCATTTTCAAATTTTTTAATCCCTTGCATTATGGCTTCTGTTCCAACCATATGACTCTCCAGCTATCAACACTCTTCTAATTACTAAGCCCAAATTCTTTTTTCATCCCTCAAACCTCTAAAGTTCTCTGAGACTTTTTTTTTTTGGTTGTTTTTATGAAGCAAATGGGGTTAAGTGACTTGCCCAGGGTCACAGCTATTAAGTGTTAAATATCTGAGGCCAAATTTGAACTCAAGTCCTGACTTCAGTCATATACTAGGCCCTCTATAAATGCTTATTCTCTTCCCACTTCCCTATGTCTTCTCATTGTACCCTCTCAAGTCACCTTCTGATCTATATGTAGATGACTACCAAATCTATCAAGCTGTAATCTGTCTCATTTCTAGTCACACACCAACCCTTTAGTTCAGCTCCTCATCACCTTTGCTAAGGATTCTTGCAATGGCTTTCTAATTGATCTCTCAGTATCCAAATTCTCTCTTCTTCACAGCTACTAAAGTGACTTTCCTGGAAGCACAAGTATGACCATGCACTCCCATACTGGATAAATTTCACTGGTGCCCTATTACTTCTAAGACCAAATAGAAACTTCTTTCCATGGCACTTGAAACACTCCACAACTGGGTTCTGGATTATCTTTCTATGATTATTAGCTCTTTACAAACTCAACAGTCAAGGCAAATTGGCCTTGATGTTCCTCATAAATGATATTCTACCTTCTGCTTATGTCTCTTACTTTTGAATGCACTTCTCTGAAGTTTAGGATTTCTATCTTCCTGCAAATCTCAATTCAAATATCATCTCCTTCCTAAGGCCTCACTAAATGCTATTGTCTCCCCTCCCAAAAAAAGTATTTATTTTGTATATGCTTATATGTGTCTATTTGCTTTTTTGTCTTTCTTAATATAATGTATAATCCTTGAAAGCAGGTACCATTCCATTTTTGTCTTCATATCTCCATTTCTTATATCACAGTAATATTATATTCATATACTGCACTCATATTCATCAAATTCATATACCATGAATTATTCAGCCATTTCCCAACTGATGGGTACTCCCTTAGTTTCTAGTATTTTTCCAGCACAAAAAGAGATTTTTAAAAGAGATCAACTGTTTTTATTTATATGGGTTCTTTGCCTCTTTCTTTGATCTTTGATCTTTTGGGGTAGAGGTTTAGAAGTAATATGGCTGGATCAAAGGAAATGCACAATTTAGTAATTGTTTTTGGTAGTTACAAGTGCTTTCTGGAACAGCTGGACCAGCACTGCATTAATGGCGCCCATTTTCACCATAACTCTTACACAACATTTGTTTTTTCTTTCTTCCTTCCTTTTTTGGTCACTTTTGTTAATCTGATAGGTATGAGGTAGAATCTCAGAACTAATTTAATTTGACTTTGTTTAAATATTAGTAATTTGAAGTGTAAGTTTTGTTTTGTTTTTGTTTTTTTGTTTTTGGCTGAGGCAATTGGGGTTGTGTGACTTATCTAGGGTCACATAGCCAGGAAGAATTAAGTATCTGAGCCAAGATTTGACCTCAGGTCCTCCTGACTTCAGGGCTGGTGCTCTATCCACTGCACCACCCAGCTGCCCCAAAGTGTAAGTTTTAATATGGCTTTTGATAGTTTGGACTTCTTCCCTTGAGAATAGCCTCTTCATATCCTCTGACCATTTATCAATTGGGTAACAGTATTTACTCTTCTAAATTTAAATCAGCTCCTTATGCCATATTGAAAACTAGACCTTTATCAAGTCAAATCAACAAGTATTTATTAAATGCCTATTATATGCCAAGTACTTTGCTAAGTGCTGAGGCTACAATGTGTAAAGGCAAAAACTATTTCTATCCTCAAGGAGCTCATATTCTAGTGGAGGGGGGGGGGACAAACTATGTTTACAAGATAAAATCTGGATAAACTTGAGTTTTCTTGCTCATTTCTTTTTATTGTATCAATTTTTAAAATTTATAACTGTAGTTTCCCTGCTCATTTATTTTAATCACAATTATTTTTACTGTTGCACCATCTGATATTATGTTTGGTAGCTCTATATTTTTTGAGTTTGCCTGATGTATATATAACATATTTTATTTCTACCTCTTATTTACTGTAATTGTGTAAATCTTAAAATTCTTAAGCATGTTTATTATAAATAATATGTTGTCTGGATTCTGTTTTCCAACCTATTCTGCTTCCACATTAAGGGAAAATTCAGCACATTCATGCTAACAATTATGAGTGTTAATTTATTTTCCTCCATCCTGTTCTTTTGTATTTTTCCCTTTCTTTGCTCGTCATTTTAAATTATATTGCTAGCATAAGCTAATACATCAGATTGTACATACTGTTACATGTGGATATAATAAAAATGATAACCACAATGGTTAGCATTTATTTAGCACTTTATGGTTTGCAAAATGCTTTTTGAACATTTTCTCATTTTATCCTCATGACAATCTAGGGAAATATTTTGAAGTCAGGTCCTCTGACTCCAGTCCAGAATAATTTTCATTGTTCAATGCTATTTCTGAAAGAAATTTCTCATAAAATGTCCCTCTGTTATGCAGCCTCAGGCAACTTTTCTATACTTCAGTAAGGTGACACATAATTCTTGCCTTGTTTATTTCACAAGGTTTTTGTAAAGATAAAATAATTCATTTGAATTTTCCTTAAAAATAGAAATAACATTATTATTGTAGGAACTAAATAACATTACTGAAGGAATAAAATGAACAAACAAAACTGAATTTCAAAACAAAGCTGAATTTCAATCTTCACCCTTTGTAACTGCAAAAACCTTGGGCAACTCATTTTACCATCCTTACTCCCAGTTCTTCATTTGGATTTAACATGATGGCTCTCAAAAATGCAAAGCTTACATGCCCCAACTCAAAGGAAAATCCCAAATTCCTTTAAGATCTTGCATGTTGTTCAAAAAATACCTTAGCTCAAATATATATTGTATGCTTTGACATACATGATGACTCCTGTTACGACCAACAACAGTTTCACTACTGTATTGATAAAAAATGAACTGGAAGTGATCTGTCTTTTTACTTAGTAAAAACTTAGGCAAAGAGAGGGTAAGAGCCTTGCCCAGGTCATAAGGATTAGGATAAAGACCACATCTGTGACTTCACTGGTACGGAAAATTCCTCCTGATGAAGTCTGGAACCTTCTTGGCAAGTTATAATCTGAGAGCTGTCTGGAGTGCTCAAAGATTCTGTCCCTTACCCAGGGTCACAAAGCCAAGATGGGTCAGAGATAGGATTTGAACCCAGGTGTTCATATTCAAATTTTCAATTCAATAAACACATTTAAGTACTTATATTTATCTGAGCTAAAGGCTGGAGATACAAATAAGAAAAATAAAGATAGCCTTTGTTCCCAAGAAACTTAAAATCTAAGAAGGCGGCAAAACAGAAAAGGAAGCTGAAAAGCTGTGGAAGGGAAGGCCAGTACAAAAGCCTGACGATGGTAGACTCAAATCCAAGGAGTGTAGCTGGTAGGAGTTTGAGAATTTTTTTACTCAATCAGAGGGACAGAGGCTACTGAAGGCACAGATGAGTTTTGAGTCCCAAAGCTCATGCTTCCAGGATGATGTATCTCCTGGTGACAAACATTTCCTGAGAGATGGTAATGGTGGAGTCACTGGTAGGACAGAACTCCTGATTCCAGTCAGGTCTCTTATCCACCATGCCCATGCTATTCCTTATACAGGAAATACAAGGAGTAAATAACAGTCAGGATTTCAATCCAGCCCTCTTAACATCCTTCTACCTCAAATTATTCTAATACAATACTCTGGGAATGACTATTTTGGGGAGTAAAACAGATTAGTTAAGCAACTTCCTCTTTAAACTCAAGACTTCCTGACTCCAGACCCCAGGTTCTAATGCACTGTCCCACCAGCTATTTCTATTAGAATTTAAATTCTTTGAGGGTAGGGACCCCTCCCCTCCTTTATGTTACTGCTTTGTACCCAGTACACAATAAATGCTTAATAAATGCCTTTTGACTTGACTTTAAGTTTCTCTCTTCTTGTTTTTCAATGCCTGTTTTGCTTTCCTTTCCCCTCCTCCTTCTTTGCCAAGCCACAGGCTTTTCAGTGGCAAATATTACACTAATAACCCTCACAGGTAACAGTTCTGGGTTAACAGGAATTGTTCAGTCTTTTTCAATCATGTCTGACTTGTTATGATCCCATTGGGAGTTTTCTTGGCAAAGAGACTGAAGTGGTTTGCCTTTTCCTTCTCTAGGTCATTTTTACAGATGATTGAAGCAAAGAGGGTTAAGTGACTTGTGCAGGTTCAGCTTTTGAGGCCAGATTTGAACTCTGGAAGAAGAGTCTTCCTGACTCCAGGCCTGATATCTGACACCTACCTGCCCTGAATAAACAGGGCACACAAGGAAGGGGTGCTAACTTTTATCCAGAGCTTGATGGTAAGTAACATTTAGTGGCACATATACATTTACAAAAGTTTACAGAGAATACTCCTTACATCAAAACATCTGAGGTAGACATGACAAGTATTGATATTCCTCCTTATCTTTACAGTACTGAGGATGAAAGGTTAAGGGATTTGCCTTAAGGTCACATAGCTAGTCTCTAAAACAAGGGATGAAACACAGGTATGACTCTAAATCCCTGTACAATACCAAAATTCACTTAGGCAAGAGGTTAACTACATTATTCTGTACCAGTAATTCTGATGCTTTGCTGTTGGTTTTCGAGTTACTTCACCAATGATTAAGAGGGAAAGACACCAAATTTAAAACTGAGCATATGACTCCTTCAATCAATCAATAAGCATTTATTATGGACTACTTTGCGCCAGGCAGTTATAGTAAGTGCTAGAGACAGAGAAAAAGCTAAAGAGCATCTGCCTTCAAAGAAGCATATGTTCCAATAGGGAAAACCACATGTAATATACACAAAATCAAGTTTTCAGAGAAGATGCATCTGAGAGTAACAGGAAAAACTGGACACAGAATGTACTCTAAGTTGCTACTTGATAGCAACTCTTGGAAAAAATAACTGGAAATGGTGATTGTAAATATGTTAACCATATTTAACTATAGTTAAGCTATGTACAGAACTTACTAAACTGAACTGTTATTAAGACTGATATAAAAACATGAGATGTAAATGGCAAGCAATTTAAGAAACAAAGAGAAAATAGATAATAAAGGATTTGGAGGTGATTTTCTATACTGAAAGTAGTCTAGGCTAAATCTGATATAGGACAGTCCTATAGTTAGTTGTACTTATTTGAAATACATGAATTGCCTGTGATTTTCAGTCCAAAGAGGAAGCGAACTTATTTACTGTAGAAAGGTGACACTTTGGCAATTAAAAATGAAGCTGTTTTGGAGAAATGAGGAAGGCAACACCAGTGTTTGAAAAAGTGTGGGAAAACTAAAATTTTACTTAACAATGGCATAGAAAGGCTATTTATTAAAGATACAACACCGATTCCTATGGGCACAGCTCTCTTGTCTCCACATGTACCACACTCCCTTTTCTCAATCAGTAGTGAATGTCAATCATGAGTATCCACTGATGATTCTTTCCTTTGGCAATAAAGCTAAAAATAACAAGATCTGAAAATTGAACAGATACATGGAGCAAAAATAAAGAGTAGAGAAAGGTACCAAAGTTAAAACTTGAGAGACTACAGAATGGCAGTATTTTCAACAATAAAAAGGATATCTGTAATAAGGGAAAGTTTACAGAGGAAGAGAGGAGTTCCATTTTGGACATATTGCATTTGAGATGTATATAGTGTAAGCAGTTCAAAATACCCAAATGGACAAATAGCAATATGAGAGTAGAATTCAGAAGAGAAACTAAATCTAGATATATAAAATGTAGGTCTGGAGATCTTTTGCAAAAAAGATGATAATTAAATTTATGGGAAATGATGAGTTAATCAAGAAAGAAAGAAATCAGAAAATGAGACTGAAGAAAAGTGGTCAGAAGAAAACCAAGAGAGCAATATTACAAATATCCCATAGGAGAAAGGGATCAATGAGAGAGAAAAGGATTGCAGGAGAAAGTTAAGAAGGGTAAAGATTGAGGAAATATTTGGCAGCTAGGTGTCATAATGGATACAGTGCTACATTTGGAGTTAGGAAGATTCTTCTTCCTGAGTTCAAATCTGGCTTCAGATACTAGCTAGTGATCCTAGTAAAGTCATTTAATCCTGTTTGCCTCAATTTCCTCATCTGTAAAATAAACTGGAGAAAGAAATGACAACCCTCTCCAGTATCACTGCCAAGAAAACCCCAAAAAATAATAAAATGATGGCGTTGAAATACTTTTTGATCACGAAGCCTAATTCTTCGACTTTTACCAATTCTTAAAAAACCTACAGAATTTAATTACACTATGATATGATAATTATTTGCCTCAATAAGACCACATTTAATTCTGAAAACTATCAATTCTTAAAGAATATCTACTCCTATCTAGACTGAATATCAAGAGAATTCACATATTTCAAATAAATCTAACAAACACCAAGAAATTACTATGTTGCTTCTGTTATTCTTACATTTAGACAATATATGATCTCTGATTGTATGGGAGAGTTAACATTCTAATAGAAGAATTATATCAGGGCCGCAAACATCTAAAAAAAATTAAAATAGTGCTAGGGTGTGGTAAAAGGGCACTGCTGTTTTGAGGTCTCTTACAAAGTTAATTAGCAACCTCAGAGGAGTAGGAAATGACTTCATTATGGAACAATTAGTATTAATACACAAAAATTAAATGATTTATTGTAATCATCTAGCAATCCTTAATATACTTGGGAGGTGGGAAAAAGCAGGATAGTTAGGAAACAACAAGGTGTTTATAAGAGAACAATTAGTGCTCACAGTGCTCATATGCTGACTGCAGATAAACCAAGTATACGAGGACTATCTGAAGCTATGAAATGTGAAACCATAAATTAAGGGTTTGATTTATAAATCTAACCATAATTCAATGAATTAACAATTATCTAGTAAGCATAAATATAGTGTCTCAAAAGTGTAAAAGCTAGAATACAGTAGTAGTGCTTATTCCCATCCCTTCAAAGATTTTTGAAACACACTCTATGACCGTTACTGAACTATGACAGAGGAGATATGACATGTATGCTTCCTGTCTTCAAGGAATTTAAAATCTAGTTTGAAAAACAAGTTTCTAAGATACCCTCAACAAGAGAAAAATGTAAGGCATTATATAATTTAATAACCTGTATGGTATAGATTACAAATATTATGGCTCAAAGACAGAAAAAATCATATAGGGCTTAAGTAAGATTTTAAACAAAAACAAGATCAAAAGGGAAGTATAAAGCTGGGAAAAAATCTTTACGGTCAGTATTTCTAATAAAGGTCTCATTTCTAAAATATATGAAGAATGGTATCAAATTTACAAGAATATAAGTCATTGACCAATTGATAAATGGTTAAATGATATGAAGAGAGAATTTTCAGATGATGAAATTAAAACCATCTGTAGTCATATGAAAAAATGTGCAAATTAAAACAACTCTGAGATATCACTACACATTTCTCAGATTGGCTAAGATGACAGGAAAAGATAATGATAAGTGTTGGAGGGGATGTGGGAGAACTGGAACCCTAATGTATTGTTGGTGGAGTTATGAAATGATCCAACCATTCTGAAGAGTAATCTGGAACTGCCCAAGGGCTATAAAACTGTATATAATGGAATATTATTGTTTTATAAAAATTGACAAACAAGCTGATTTTAGAAAGGCCTGGAAAGATTTACACAAACTGATGCTGAGCGAAACAAGCAGAACCAGAGATACATTGTACACAATAACAGCAAGAAAGTATGATGATCAACCATTAAAGACTTGTTTCTTCTCAGTCGTTCAGTGATTCAAAGCAATCCCAATAAACTCTGGGCAGAAAATGCCATCTGCATCCAGAAAAAGAACTAAGGAGACAATGTAAATCAACACATGCTGTGTTCACTTCTTTTTTCTGTTTTTTATGTCTCTCATGGTTTTTCACTTTTGCTCTGATTTTTCTCTCCCAACATGATTCATAAAACAACGTGTGTTAAAAAAAAATTAATACGCGATAAAGCAAGAATGTAAATTAGCATTATTAATGACAATAGCTAACATTTAAATGGCAGTTACTATGTGACAGACAAGATACTTATAAGTGCTTTATAATTATTTCATTTGATCCTCACAACAACTCTGAAGATAGATGCTATTATGAAAATTTTACAAATGAGGAGACTGAAAGCTGGGGTGGGGATGGAGAAATCTTTATAGTCAGTATTTCTGATAGACTTCATTTCTAAAATATATAGAGAATTGACTCAGATTTGTAAGAATACAGCCATTCCCCAATTGATAAATGGTCAAAGGATATGAACAGAAAAATTTTAGGAATTAAAGCCATTTCTAGTCATATGAAAAAATGCTCTAAATCACAATTAGAAGAATGCAAATTAAGACAATTCTGAGGTGCTACTTCACACCTCTCAGATTGTTATTGCCCCTGGTAGTTTAGAACTCCTCAGGTCAAGAGATCAGACAACTTCAGCTTCCTCAATAGCTAGGATTACAGGCAGAGCCAACAAGCCAAACTAAGTACCACATTTTAAGAGGGACACTGGCAAACTAGAATTCATCCAAAGGATCATTTAACCAGCTCATATGAGAACTGTGGAGAAACAGTTTTCCAGAGGACTGAGGGATGGAGGTAGGAGGAAAGGGAGACACAATTATCATCTTCAAATATATGAAAAAAAATTTTCTGGAGGAAAAGTCGCTTAGTTCAATACTGCAAAAATTTGGCCATGATAAATTTCCAAGGAAATAAGATTCCTATAATATCACATTTCCTTTCAATGATGACTTCTAAAATTTTCTTACCTATGATATTCTATAATTAATCTTAATTTCAAACACATTATTAAACAAAATCTGGAACGCTTTTCTCTAACACGTTCAAATGGGAGTAAGAGAAAAGAGTTAAGTGAGCTTTTAACAACTTAAGAAAATAATTCTTTTGAGATTTTTTCTTCAATATTATCCATTTAAAACAACACAGAAATTAGTCAATTTTTTTCTTAGACCATCAAGATAACTTGCTATCCATGAAATCAACCCCCACTTTTCAGCTTTTCTTTACAAACCTTGCCCTTAAAAACTGAATCAAAAGAAATCTCTCAAAGAATAATGTTTATGAGCAAAAGTGGAGAAGAAAAACAACACTTGGGGAAACTACTGTGGCAACAGACTACATAATAATAATAATAATAATGGAATGGGGTTCACTTTCAAAGTAGAGACTTTGGGACACTAAACACTATTATTTCTCTCAAGGTATTTTGCTTTCCCTCTTTTTGGAGTGGCCTTTAGAACATACAGAACATTCTCAGCTGAAATTTTTGGGTCACTGATTTTTCAAAAGTGTCAAAAATCTTGATAGGCAGCTTCTAATATATCTTGTCTCCCACACTTTCCTTCGGAGCATCCCAAACATTGAGCCAGCTCTGGCAATAAGCGCATCATCTATGGGGACCTCCTTGGAAAGTGGGGTGTCATCCTTCATTCTCAATGAGTACCAAATGGCATCACTACGTTGGAGTCCAGGTACAATGTGTCCAACTGAGCCTGATGACAGTAATGTGAAGATATATGAATATGAAGAGATGGAGAAAGAATATGAATTCAGAAAAGGATAGGAATATGAAGTGATTTAAAGTGAGGTAAGCAGAACCAGGAACAATATAGACAATGGCAAAAGTAGTATAAGAGAATAAAAGAATGAAACTAAACATGGTATAATTACAGTGACCAAGCAAACCCCTAAAGAAGTAAGAAAAGGTATCTCCTTTCTCTGTATAGACTGTGGTGGGAAATGGGGGAGAGGGAGTCAGAAATATAGATGTGGAATATTGCATATACCACCAAGCTTGGGTAATGTATCAGTTATGTTGGACAGGTTTTTTGTTGTTGTTGTTTGTTTGTTTTTAACCTGCTTTCTTTTTAATTTTTTGTTTTGAGGAAATGAACACTGGGTAGGAAAGGGGGAAAGTATGTATTTCAAAATGAAGGAGATTTTTTTTTTTAAAGCTATCAATAAAACTGTTAGAAGTTTGAAAGAGAAAAATACATATTATAAGCAGTTATCTTCTGTTTTATTACTTCAAACTAATTAGTTATAAATTAATTATCTTGGAAATGAAAAAGGTAGAACCATTTTCCACCTCCCCTAATTTGTGAATAAACCAGAAGAAGGAGGTTACATAACCTAACCACATAAATTTCATGGGAGGCTCTGGAAAAAATGGTCAGATTAATATTTTGGGCTCTTAATTATTTTTTAAGGCTGTGACTTTATTGTTCTAAACGACTAATATTTTGTTTAAACATTTGTATACACAAGGAAGAAAAGAACTTCATATGAAAATACAAATATCTATTACAGATATTATATTATATTGTATATAATATATTCTTTAATTAGCCTACTTGTCTGTTTCCCTCTGAATTTCCTTTTCTTCTATTTTCCTTTTTTTCAGCATCCTGTTGTTTGCTTTGTTATTATTACTGGACTTTCCCCCCACTTTCCTCCCCTCAATCTTTCATCCCCAGGAAAAAAGACCCATCTTCTAATTAGTTATCAGTTTCAAAAAACAGATCCACATATAACCTAAAATGCATGTATTATTTTGAACCTTGAACCCATCACTTCTTTGTCAAGAGGTAAGAAATATGTTTTCATGCTGAATCCTCTGCCCTGAAGTTTGGTTATTTCCAGGATCAGAATTATTAAGTCTTAAAGTCATTTTTTCTTTTTGCATTGCTTAATCACTATATGAATTGTTCTAGTTATGCTCACTTTTCCACTCTACATTAATTTATGCAAGTCTCCCAAGATTTCTCTACATTCTTTGTTTCTTGAGGTACAACAATATCCTAATATGTTTATACATCACAATTTGAACAGTCATTCCCCAAGAGATGGGCATCCCTTTGACATTCAGTTTTTCAGTGTTTCATTGTTTTATTTTTTTTTAAAGAGAAGTCCCACAATGAATAATTTTTGATCATAAAGATCTTTTCTTGATTTTTTTTGGAAGTAATACTGGTATCACAGAGTGAAAGGATAGATATAAGTTTAGTAAGTGATTTTATTATTAGTGATCTGAATGAAGCATTTTTTTTTAATAACTGTCAGTTGATGACATTTCTTCTTTTGAAAATTGCTTATTTCCCAGGGGTGCTAGATGGCACAGAGGATGGAACACTGGGCCTGAACTCAGGAAGACCTGAGTTCAAATCCAGCCTTAGACACTTACTATGGTAACCTTGGACGTGCCACTCAACCCTGTCTGCCTCAGTTTTTTCATCTGTAAGATCAGTTGGAGAAGGAAATGGCAAACCACTCTAGGTATCTTTGCCAAGAAAACCTCAAATGGGATCATGAAAAGATGAATATGACTGAAATGAATAAATAATATTTTGGCCACTTATAATGCCAGAAAAAAAAATAGGTGAGCATTTGCAAAAATATAAAAAATCTAGAAGAGCAAAATAAGAAATAAAGAGTTTAAATAACCCAATTTCAGAAAAATAAAACTGGACAAGCCATAAATGAACATGAATATGAAAAAAAAATACTCTAGGCCCTGGTGGACTTAATAGTAAATTATATCAAACATTCAAGTAATAAATAACTCTAATTTTTTAAGTTGTTTGCAAAAACTGGAAGAATAATGTCCTATTGAACTCTTTCTATAAGACAAATATAATCCTGATAACTAAATGAGGGAGAGATAAATCAAAGAAAGTTATAAACCAATACATTCAATCAACCTAAACAAAGTTTTGGCTAATTCACTCCAGCTATTTTGGATTCATAACAGGATTCATTCAGTTTTAGAAACATGACAAAATATAATATACCACAGTAACAACATAAGGAATAAAAATTATATAATATTCTTAAAGAAAGATGAAAAAGACTCACATACGAACCATATTTTTTGTTTTAATAAAAAACTGAAAATAAAGGGATTTGCACTATTGATCAGAGAAATGCAAATTAAGACAACTCTGAGGTACCACTACACACCTGTCAGATTGGCTAAGATGACAGGAAATGATAATGACAAATGTTGGAGGGGATGTGGGAAAGCTGACACACTGATACAGTGTTGGTGGAACTGTGAACGGATCTAGCCATTCTGGAGAGCAATTTGGAACTATGCTCAAAAAGTTATCAAACTGTGCATACCTTTTGACCCAGCAGTGTTTCTATTGGGCTTATATCCCAAAGAAATTTAAGGAAAGGGCCCCACATGTGCAAGAATGTTTGTGGCAGCCCTTTTTGTAGTGGCTAGAAACTAGAAACTGAATGGATGCCCATCAATTGGAGAATGGCTGAATAAATTATGGTATATGAATGTTATGGGATATTAATGTTCTGTGAGAAACGACCAGCAGGATGATTTCAGAGAGGCCTGGAGAGACTTGTATGGACTGATGCTGAGTGAAATGAGCAGAAACAGGAGCTCATTATACATGGCAACAACAATACTATATGATGATCAATTCTGATGGACATGGCTCTCTTCAACAATGAAATGTTTCAAACCAGTTCCAATTGTTCAGTGATGAAGAAAGCTATATACACCCAGAGAGAGGGATATGAATGTGGACCACAAAATAACATTTTCATGCTCTCTATTGATGTTTGCTTGCATTGTGTTTCCCTTCTCTGATTTTTTTTCTTGTAGATATGATTTTTCTTGCACAACAATAAGTGTGGAAATATGTATACATATATTCGATTTGTCAAGTATTTTATCATAATTAACATGTAATGGATTTCCTGCCATCTAGGGGAGGGGTGGGGAGTAGGGGGGAAAAATTTGTAACAGAAAGCTTTGTAAGGGTTAATGTTGAAGAATTACCCATACATATATTTTGCAAATAAAAAGTTTTAATAATAAAAAAAAAGAAAAAGAAAAAGAAAAGAAAGGGATTTGTCTATTGGTTGGGAAATGTTTAAACAAATTATGGTGGAACAATGCAATGGATTATTATTGCACTATAAGAAATTATGAAAGAGACAGATTCAGAAACATTTAGGAAAACATATTATAAAATGATACAGAATGAACCAAATTTTTATATACTAACCTCAGTAATGTAAAGTGAAACTCTAAAAGACAATGATCAATGCAATGACCAACCATGATTACAGAAGACTGATAATGCAGCATGCCTCCAACCTCTTGATGTAGTAATAACCTATACCTATAGAGTATGATATACATTTCAATAAAATACAAATTTGTTTTTGTTGGAAGGCAATGTTGCTGTTACCATGTTAAATCTCTCTCTCTCTGTGTCTCTCATACACACACAGTGACAAAAAAGCAATTTGAGATATAATCTTCTTTATCTTGTTTTTATACATGGAAATCTTTGTTGATGCTCTTTAGATCACAATAAATAAAATAATTAAAAATAAAAACTCAAAAACATTTTTTAAGACAATTAAATGTCTTTTGGCTGAAGGAACTACTACAATTTAAATGTGTGTGGATAATGGCTATTTTCTTCATAATATAATATGCAAATAGAATTGATCTGCTATAGTATGTCCAATAATTTCATACGTGCATATACTCTAGCTAATTGTGGTAATAAAACAACCAAATTATCATTCAAATTTCATAAGTAATATCATGAAAAGTAACTCAATGCCAAGAATAGTTTCTATTTTCTATAAAGGAAACCTATAACAATCTATCTCTGAATTGTGAAAATGTTCAATTTTTGGTAGGAAAAATAATTAAAAGGTCTCTCAGTAATAATTTAAAATCTTTTAAATTTAAGAAAAATCTATCCTAGTTATACTGAACTGGAAAAGATTAAAATATCATTTAGGTGCTAAAATCTAACATAAATAGATCTATATCAACACTAAAACTACAATGCATCTCCACTTAAGTGCTAGCTTTACCAGACACAAGCCACGTGAATTATTTGTTTTTTTTTTTAAAATAATAATGCAAAAAAAGAAATTTGTCTGAGGGCAAAAGTAATTAAATATATGGTACAGAAATACTTCTAACATTTATATGATAGACACTCTTACTGACTTAATAAGGTATATAAAATATTAAAAATTTGCCATACCAGCAAGAAGCCAATAGCCCCCAATAAAGGTGCAAACCTATCAATTTAAAAACTGTATTCTTAGGTTTGAATAGGAATGTCTGGAAGTTATAGTGAATTTTGCAATCCAGTTAAGTAGAAAAACCCAAGGAGATATATATATATATATATATATATCTCCTTG
>JAJPUD010002851.1:110352-164999 GCA_023553655.1 Myrmecobius fasciatus
TATATTTTAATTCTGACAAGTTTTTTGTTTTCATTGAATCTTATACTAGCTAATTAACAAATATTTATTGAATAAACGTGCAAAAGGCAATACTAGGTAGTAGATATATAAAATAAAAACAAACTGCAGTCTCTGCTGTCAGAAGATTTATATCCTGTTTCTTTTCTGTACCATTTCAGAATTTCATTTTGGAAAAATGTGATTTTTATGAACCCCCCTTTCTTTCTTTCTATATTTTTTTTTGGTGAGACAATCAGAATTAAGTGACTTGGCCATGGTCATACGGCTAGTAAGTATTAAGTGTCTGAGGCCAGATTTTGAATTAAGTCTTCTTGACTTCTAGGGCTGGTACTCTATCCACTTTACCATCTAGCTGCTCCATGAATTCCTTTTCTACAACAATCAAGAAGTGTTTATAAAGCTCTTACTATGATCTAGGCACTGTACTAAATTCCAGGGAAAACAAAAACCAAAAAACCCCCCAAAAACTCTGACTTTGAGAAGGGAGAAAACATATACAGATGATACACAGAATATGCAAAAACATGTATACATTGATGCAAACACATACTGAATAGTTAGATATCAAAGGGAAGGCTTGTGAGTCTAGGCATACAGCTATGTGAAAGAGCCAAGAATTAGAGTGCCATGTGCAAGGAAAAGCAAAATAGGCCAGTATAGCTAAAGTATTATTACTTCTAAATATATACTAAAAATAAAATAGGGCCTGTTTTATCCATAGTTATTAGATTTATTGATAGAATGTGCTTTTTTATACAATTTTTCCAAAAATATGATTTTGAACCATGACAGCATATTATTGTTGCAGAAGGATCTTTTTCAAGATGTTTGATTATCTTATTCAAACATACCATATTCTCTCTGGTCCAGTTCTACAAAGTTTCTGCAATTTACAAATGGTCACTCCAAGACTTATTTATTATATGCACATATGAATATTCTCAGCCTTTTAGGGGTTATTTCAAGTCAAAAACCAATCTACTGTATAGACTTCTCAGGACTAGTCACCACAATAATCCCAAAACTGTAACCCTTTTTACTTGGCTATCATACTTCTACATGGATTGGTGGCTGTCGCTCTCTCTCCTATCTTGTCAGTGTTCAACACTTGACATTGTACAGTTACTAAGCAAACTACTTATCACAAAGTATCATAAGCAAAGTAAATATAAAGACAGGAGTTGAGTTTCATTCCCTATCAAGTATATAAGAAATAAATGGCTATCTTGAATAATGCTCTCTGATTAAAAATTTGGTATTCTTGTCCTTCAGGTATAGTTATGTTGTCAGTCCATGTTTGGCCATACAGATTATGCATTCAAACAACATAAATCAATAGGCATGTATGAAATATCTAAGCACAAGTGATATAAAAAGAAAAAAAATGAGTAAATTTCCAAGAATTTCCATTCTATTGCAAGAAAAAGTATATACACACAAAAGTACAGATAAAATACATATAAAGCCAATACAAGATGAATGAGGGGAGGAAGGAAGAACCTGAAGGGAAAGTGGGAATGGGAATTGGGAAAGGCTTTATATAGGAGGTACTACTTTATTTGAATCTTGAAGGAATCTAGGCATCCTACAAGGAAGGAGTATATTCCAAGAATGGTCATCAGTTGGTGTAATTTAGGACAATTTACTGAAGCAACAGGAATAAAATCATTAGTTTGAAGAGTTTA
The DNA here is from genome assembly GCA_023553655.1 of Myrmecobius fasciatus. Classification (NCBI taxonomy): domain Eukaryota; kingdom Metazoa; phylum Chordata; class Mammalia; order Dasyuromorphia; family Myrmecobiidae; genus Myrmecobius; species Myrmecobius fasciatus. The sequence continues at coordinate 112,059 of JAJPUD010002851.1, forward strand.
AAAATAAGGAGAGTGTTTCTCCTACACACTTCAACACTTTCATGTGATGGCAAAAGTTATTTGCGTTTCTCCAACCATAAAATAAAGGAAATAATAGCACTTTTCTTGCAGAGTTTTATGGATCAAATGAAATATTTGTAAAGTACTTAGCACAAAGTAGGTGCTTATTCCCTTCTTTTCCCTCCCCTAAAACTCCTTGTGTCAAATGTTAGATGAAATGCAAGTGTTTAATTTTATTTAAATCTCAAAACTGAACTATTAGACTAGTCTGAATCATGCCAACTATAACAAATGATGGTCCAGCAAAAGATATTGAGAAGTAGTCAGACTGATAGGAAGAGAGCCAAGAAAGCAGTGTTATGAAAACCCAGGATAGCAAATCCAATGAATTTACTCATAAAATGGAAAGAGATGGCAGATTAAAAATCTGAATTCAACAATGTGTTGCTTTAAGAAAATGGAGAGGGCGAGGGCGAACCAGCCCTGAAGTCAGTTCAAATCTGCCCTCAAACACTTAACACTTCCTAGCTGTGTGACCCTGAGCAAGCCACTTAACCCCAAATGCCTTGGGGGTGTGTGTGTGTGTGGGGGAAAGCAGGGGTAATCAAAGTTAAAGGTAAAATAGATTTAATCAGAAGAAAAAAACAAGGAAACTATCCTGACAGCCATATAATTCAATATTGCTCTAAACTATTTAAAATAACTAGACAGCATAAAAAAATAGAGCACATTTGACATATATAAATATAAACTTAAAATATGTTTTTATACAAATAAAGTTAGAACTAAATAACTAAATTTACAGTTATTGTTCATGGATAGGTAAAGTCAATATAATAAAAAAATGACAATTTTATTGAATTAATCTATTGTAATGTGGTCAGACACTTAAAACTTCCTAGCTGTGTGACCCTGGGCAAGTCATTTAACCCCAATTGCTTCAGACAAAAAAAAATTCTATTGTAACATCATCCCAATTAAATCAATAAAAATTATCTTATTGAGTTAGAAAAAATAATAAAAGTTTTCTTGTATAAATAAAAATCTATGCAGCAAAGAGTAGAAGGAATGTAGAAAATTGGAAAAAACTTTCATAGACAATCTCTCAAATAGAATGCAATTGGGTTGGAAAATTGCTGTAGTATCTAAAATGATGGTTGATTTAGAAAAACCATGGAAAAACTTGGAATTATGAAAAAAGATGCTATCCACCTTCAGAGAAACAGATGACAAGTAGAAATATGCACGATATGGACACACACACACACAACCTCTAGGCCTAATTGTAGTCTTTTTTCGGAAGGGAGAACAAAGTAAAAAGTGCCCAGCAGAGAACAAAAGAAAACTAAAGAAATAAAGAACAGTTGGACAGCTTTAAAAAACAATGTATAGTAATTATCATATAGATTTTCTTGAAATAGAAATTTATTGCTTTATATTGAATCCTCTCATGTTCTGCTATGTACATGGCATTTTTTCTTCTTTTCTTATTTTGTACTTTGGTTTAAAATAAATTTCTAAACTTTTTAAAAAAGAATATAATAAATTTAACATGTAACTTTAGAAACTTTCCTGCTAATGAGTGATTTCTTCAGACCCTCCTGTTTTCTTCTCCTTTGGGTAAGAGGAAAGGTGGGAAGAGAACCCTATCCTTAGTCCCCTCCTCCTTTCTTAAAGACAATCTGATGGCAAAATTGCATGGTCAAGTTAAACAAATTCCTTATCAGCCATGTCCAAAACTGTATTTGCAATTCTTATTTCAAAGCCAATCATTCAGCAGTTGAGGAATGACTATTACAGTCTCCAAAGTAACAAATACATAACATATGCATTGACATAATAAACTGAACTTAGAGAGACTCACATGTACAATATCAACTCCAAAGGAGCTGTATCTGAGGGACAGTTACTGCAGATGTGACAGAAAATTAGCAAAGGAAAGGAAGAGGCAATTGTTAACATTTAGAATAGATAGCTTCACTTAATTTTCAAACAAATTCCACAGCCTACAGATGAGACAAATAGTATCAAGTCTTTCTTCACTGGTTAAGAGGGAATACTGGGAAATTTGATGATTAAAACTCCAAATAACCATTCCTTTTTATATATTAAAGGTTATGTCTCTCACATGTTTCACTTGGTTCTGAAAAGAACCAGGTACTTATTTATTGGCTCTGATTTCTTACAAACTTAGTAAACAACAGTTTTGTAAACTGAAGAGCCTAAGAAATGGGCAACTGAAGGTAAGGGAAAAACATGTGGCTAGCTCCTACAGATACCAGGTGTTCTTTAGTGGTACAGACACCAGAATAATCAACCTAAATTAAAAATAACTATGCAAAATATTGCAAGTCAAAATGTTATTATATAAATCATTGTTATTTGTATGGCATTATAAGATTTACAAAGTGTTTCACATCTTATTTGATTTGATTCTGTAAGGTAGGTACTATGACAATCCTCTTTTGTAAAAAAGGGAGCCCCACAAAGCTAAGTGATTAGCCCAGGATCCAAGTTCCATGTCTGGGTCTCCCTGACTTCAAATCAAAACACTCTATCTGTTGCAGAACTGAAGTGCCAGCTCTTCCAATTCCTATTCCACAATCTCTTAGCTATATCAGTTTAGAAAAATCTGAATATATTAATGAACTCTCTCTCATTCACTGCAATTATAACTCTGCAACTATTTCTAACATACCTAAGTTCACTGAAAGTCATAATTACAGAAGCTAATTTGAAAACTTCTCCATTTTATTTGATCCAGTGCCTTCCCTCTAGGAAGGCCTCTAAGTTACTCTGCATATATCTTGTTTGTAAATAATTTGCTTCCATATGATCCCTTTGAGATAAAGAACTGTTTTTGCATTCCTTTGTATCTCAAGTGCTTAGCCTGGCCCATAGTAGGTGCTTAAGAAATGTTTAATGGGGGCAGCTAGGTGGTGAAGTGGATAGAGCACCAGCCCTGAAGTCAGGAAGACCTGAGTTCAAATGTGATCTCAGACAACTTAACTTTTCCTAGTTGTATCACCCTGGCAAGTCACTTAACCTCAATTACCTCAGGGGGGGAAAAAAGAGAGAGAAAAGAAATGTTTAATGACTTGACTTTAATGACTTTATTCCAAGATGTCAAACTGGAAAACAAAATTAATCTTGATGCTTAACAAAATATTAAGCAATTGGGATGATACTAAATCCACAAAAGGTCAAAAATTAGATTTAAAAAAGTCAACCACTTTAAAAATTTCATCTTGAATTAAACTCTACCAAGTAAACTTGATAATTACCACCACACATAACCTATTTGCTTTCTGTAAAATCAGTTTAATGAACAGCACTGTTGTCAATGTTCAAAATATTTGTTTCTTACATACTCTATAGCCATCAAATTATTTAATTTTGGAAAAGAAAAAGGCTCAAATATAGATAAAATAATATGTAAACAGGCATTTCTCAAGCTGCTATAGTAAATTATGTCTATGGTTTAAAAAAAAAAACTAACATTTCACATGAATAAAATAATTTATACCTTCTCTACCTTTCTCTTAATGAAGTCAGTTTCACCAAATGAGCCATTTATTTCTGATATGATGCCAGATCTATGCTTGGGGTTTTGGGATGTAGGGGAAGAGGGAAAGAAGTACTTTTCTCAGATAAAATTTCCTTGGGAAAAAGAGATCTCAAAAGAAGAAAAAGAATAGACTAACTCCATTTCCCTCAGAATCTTGCCCAATATAACTTTGTGTTTATTTATTAAATAGGATCGTATCTATTACATGGAAAACACGATTTCTTCAGGAAATGCAGGAATATGTTAACAAGGCTGAGTGACCATGAAGGGAAAACACTGGAAAAATAATGTTATATCATAACAAAATTAACAAGAGAAGAATAATGTTATAACAAGAGAAAGTATACTTTTTTAAAATAATAATTTGCTGATTATGTACAATGATAAATTTAGCTCAATTTTTTTTATTTCTCAAAAGGATCCTTTAAAAACAAAAACCACTCGCACAACTTTGGCGTTCTCAATCTAAATTATAAACCCTCTGGCTCCCACAAAAACAAAATTATTGTAACCACACACAAGCCCCAGTGCAGACTTGTAGTTTTTACATGCCGCCCACACAGCACTCTCTGAGCATGTGATTAGGAAGGCTGATGCATGATCACACTAAATTCCTTCCCTCAGCTCACACATCAAGAACTTGCCATCTCAGCTGCATTCTTCTTCAAACAACCATGGTAACCTTAGCAACCCTATCCTCCCAATACAGACAGCTGGTCCATTTAAAGTCAGCTCTGGTTGGCAACTAAAATGCTTGTTCTTCAAATTGGGGGGTAGAGAGGAGAGGTTTTCTTTTCAATACACATTACAGGGGTTGATTTAACTTGATCAGCACTTTTGTCCCGTGGCAGCAATTTGTGTAGAGTTTCAACCTATTCTGAGCTTGTTTTGAAAAATCTAAAGCAAAGGGCTGACTAGAATAAAATTAAGCTTGCTTAATTCCAGTACTCTGGAAAATTATATAAAGTAAAACAAAAAGAAAGCTAAAATCACTGCATTAAACTCCTACAACAACTACCAAAAGAATAACTTTATCCAAAGATTAAAAAATAAAACTTTAAATTCTAAAATATCTTAAGAAAGCACAGCTATTGCTAATGAGCCTGTTCCTGTAAAGTAACCAATTTCAGAACACTGAAAACATTTCTAAAAGTCAAAAGTTCAGTAACTTCCACTTCACAAGCTTAGCCAGTAAAAATAAAATTCCTGTGCTTCATTAGATATCTATGTATAAGCAAAATCTCTGACAAATTTTACTACACATTTAAATTATCTAACAAATAGCACAAGGTAAAAAGCCAAATAACAATTAAATTAGATTAGTCCAGAATTGTTTTAGTAAATCACGATAGCAAGTCCTTATGTTTTACACAAGATTTTTACACAATCACTGTAAATTTTTCACTCACTAGAAATACTTATTTCAAAATAGTCTCAAATATTCAAAGGGATCTGTGATCTCAGTGACTCTGGAGTTTTCTCCAAGTTTTTTTTTTTTTTTTACAGGTCAAAGTGAATCCCAGGATGCCCCACTGTGCAATGCTTTTCCATGCCCTCTCCAAGTTCACCATGGTAAGACAGAGTGAGAGGTGGGGTGTCCATATAACATCTTAAAAGGCTTTCTTACTTTTTACTGACTACATGAGGGTACTAGTGGAACACTATGGCTGTTCAATGTTGACCGCTTGCTCTTGCTATGTGACTAGATTGCCTTCCCTTCCTGTCATAAAATTTCTTGATGATATACTTTTTTTCCCTCTAGAGTTCCTTGTTAGTTATATATATATTGCTGTCTGCTCATACTCATCATGCCATACTAGACTGCCTTCTATGTAATATTCATTCTTCAGAGGGAGTGGTGCTCCATATCCCACTGTCATATAACAACTTGTAAAATGTTAATATGGAAAAGACAGACTTTTGTTTTCATGAGAAAATAGGATAAGTTAAAGAGTTCTGCAATTTTCTAAAAGCAATCTAGCACTTTCATCTTCCTATTCAACTCTGAACTCATTAGCTGTTTATCTGTAATGTCTGTACCAGAGGCATTTCTGGTGATTTGGCTCTATAGGATGAACAATAGCAAAGTTGAAATCTGAGCAACAAGTATTGTTCATCCATTGGGTCTTTCCTGTGTGGATGGACAAGCCAAATTCCTTGCTTGGTTACAGATCTCTTTCAGGAGACTGAAATGTTCTGGGACTTGATGTAATTAGCACAGTCATTTGCAAACAAAAACACCAGCTATAGAGAATCCCTTTCTGAATTGCACTCAGCATTACAAGGAATGAGTGTGTTAAACAAACATTTCCTTGTTTTACGGAACCACTAATCTTTATTATCAGAGGATCATTGAACATCACTATTTCTTTTTTTTTTTTTTTGCTGAGGCAATTGGGGTTAAGTGACTTGCCCAGGGTCACACAGCTGTTACGTGTCTGAGACCAGATTTGAACTCAGGTCCTCCTGACTTCAGGGCTGGTGCTCTATCCACTGCGCCACCTAGCTGCCCCGAACATCACTATTTCTTTCAAGGAATATCAGATGATCTTAAAGACCTCTTGCTGTAAAACAGTCTATAAAGCTTAGTTTTATTCTATCAAATCATTTTTTTTACTGTCAAAAATTAGGGAAAGGAAGATTTTATATTCACTACATCATTCAGTTAATTGTGAAATGCAAAAGATGTGGACCAGTGTTGAATACTGCCCTTTCAGATGCTGTACATTAATCCCGTAAAGCCCTAACAATTTTATCAGATTATATCTCATCTTTATAATATTTGGTTGGATCTGTCCCATTCTGTCTTATGTCTATGTGACCATTACAAGTCAATTAACCTTTCATTTTCTAAGCAGCTCTCTAAAAAGCAGTTAGGTAGAACAGCAGGTGAAATACAGGCACTGGAATCAAGAAGACCTGAATTCAAATCCTATCTCAGAATTACTGGCTGTGTAACCCTGGGCAAGTCATTTACCCTTTCAGTCTCAGTTTCCTCACCTGTGAAAAGGGGACAATAGGATCTACCTCACTATATTATGAGAATCAAATGAGACAATATGTAAACAGCTGTGCAAATCTAAATGCCCTCTATAAAGGCCTAGTATTACTATTAATACTTTCAAGTTACAGAAAAGATGTCAACCTGCATTTGTAGAAGGAAATTTCCTTACCTGGAAGATTCCTATACCAATGAATTTAGGTCTAGTCCTTACCCTAACAAGATTTAGCCAAGAGGAAAAAAAATATTTAGCTAAAATTAAGAGGGGTACATTTAGGTCCTGAAATATTATAGTTTTAGTCTTATTTCTCTTTTGTCACAGACTAATTTTTTAAGTAAAGAATTGCAACATTATACAATGCATGTGTATTGAGTACTGATACTATTTCATTACCTTCATATTTAAGTTTAATGTAGTGAGTTCAATGCATTACACCATTAAAATATGTGTGTGTGTATCCACACATTTCTAAATGTGCTTTATCTGCCTTCACACAGTCCAGATGTGAATGATGTCTCTTCTCTTCACCCCTTCTGCTCCATGCTTATATATTCTTTTTCTGGCTACTCCAATTATGAAATATACTAAGTTTGAATGCTTTCCTTTTTAACTTCTTCTAATATAGTCCTTTTTTTTCCTTTCTGTTTTTAAGACTATAAACTTGAAACAACACAATCCCCAGCACTAGTTTATTTATTTATATCCCTCTGGGACCCTTAAGGATATTAGAATTTCAAACAGTTACTGTGTCTTCTCTCTATATAGAATATAAAGCATTTCATCAATTAAGATTATATTTATAATTGCTCAAATTTATTTCCATTTCAAGATTTCTCTTCAATACTGGGCTTGCATTTCAAAGTCTCTGCTCAGCACTGGTATTTTCATCAGGAATATATTAAAGTCTTATGAGATTAAAAATCTATTTTTCTAGAAGGTTATATATAGATTTACAGGGTAATTTATTTTGAATTGTAAGCCTTTATTATTTACCTTCTGAAATTTTATGATTCTCTCTCTTTTAGACAACTGTTGCCGAGTCTTAGGCTGTAGTTCCTTACTGACTTCATTCTTTCTGGCTTCTCACATTTTGCTTTAAATCTTTGATCTGGGGAAGCTCTGGGTTTTGGGTATAACATTCCTTGTAGTTTTCATTTTGAGATTTCTTTAGGAAGTGAACTGGTGCATTCTATTTTCAATTTGCCTTGAGGTACCAATATTCAAATTTGACCCCAGACACTTGCCAGCAGCAGTCTGACCCTGAAAAAAATCAGTTAATTTGTTTGCCTAGGTTTCCTTATTTGTAAAATAGGAATAATAACACTATCTACCCTTCCAGAGTTATTATAAGGATGAAATGAGATATTAACATTGCCTGGCACAGAGTAAAAATTACATAGTTATTATTGTTATAGTGAGTCTGAACAATTTTTTTATGATTTCTTGAAACACGACAACCGAAAAAAAAAAATTGGGGGGAGAGAAAGGGATAGGATGGGAAAGGTCATGCTTCTCAGGAGTCTCACAATTCTTGTAGTCTTGGTTTTTTCTTTTTCCTTTTTTTCAGCAAGGCATTCAGGGTTAAGTGACTTGCCCAGAGTCACATAGCTATTAAGTGTTAAGTGTTTGAGCCTGGACTTGAACTCAGGCCCTCCATTTCTCTACTGGTTGTGCTATTATTTAGCTGCTCCCTCATGATTTTTTATGTCTCAATGCCTTCTTTTCTAGATTATTTTTACTACTAAAGTATTTTACATTTTCTATTTTCTCAATTTTAAAATTTTGCCTCTAATATTTCTTTTTGTCTCTCAGAATTATTAAAAATTCTCATAAGCTCTGCTTATTTTGCATAGAACCAATGACTTGGTTAAGGACTTCCACCTGTTACAAGCTATTAATTTTCTGACAACTTTTAAAAACTGGAGTTCTTATGTCATATATTTTTTTACTTGTTTCAATTAACCAAAATCTGTCTTTTTATTCTTCCACTCTTACCTAAAACCTCCCCCCACCCCAACCCAATTGAGAATATGAGAAAATATCAATCAAAAATCCACATTAGCTATGTCAAGAACAAATTTGTTCCATTCTACATTCTTAGTTTTTTATCATCCTTTCAGGAAGTGGATAGTTGTTTTATTAAAAAGCCTTCTAGAATCATGTCTGCCCTTTATCCTGGTTAAGAGTTTAAAACAATAGTGTTCTATCACATTTGTATGCCAAACTTGCTCAATAATTCTGCAATTTGTGGACAGCCCTTAAGATCTACATTCTTTGATACCTCAAAAAGAACTTTAAATACTTTGTACATCCTTAGAATTTGTTTCATTTAGGATTAATCCTTCTCTTAGTCTACTATCCAATATCTGTCCATTCCACCCCACACTCCTTTCTCCCTATTTTTCTGTTGGGTGAAATGAATTTCTATAATCAGTACAGTGTTTGTGTATTTTTTCCTATTTTGATCAGTTCAAATGAATGAGGTTTGTGTTGCCAGCCTCTCCATCACTGTCCCCTCCTTGTGGAATAGACTGCTTCTTTTGTGTTCATTTGAGAGATTATCTCCATTCTTTCCCTTTATCTCCCCTTCCAATGTATTCTTCTTCACTACTCTTTTAAGATCATCAAAACAACATAATCATTCCTAGGTCTTCTGTCAAATTAAAACTCTGACCACATGTTAAGGATTCTGAGGGACTACATGTATCTTCTCTATAGAAGTATATAAACCTTGATTAGTTCTATATGTTTTCATGATTATATATAGACTTTTTTTTCTGTTTCTCTTAACTCTTCTGTTTGAAAGTTAAATTTTCTACTCAGCTCTGGTCTCATCAGGAATGTTTGGAAGTCTTCTATTTCATTAAAGATCCTTCCCATAGCATTTACACTCAGCTTTGCTAGATGAGTTATTCCTGGCTGTATCCCAAATCGTTTGCTTTCTAGAATATCATATTCCAAGTTCTCCATTCCTTCATTATGATGGCTGCTTAATCACGTGGAATCCTAATTATGGCTCCTTATAACTTGATTTTTTTCTGCTACTTGGAGTAATTTTCCTTTGACTTAGAAGCTTTTAATTTTAGCTTATTATGTTTCTGAGAATTTTCAATTTGGCTTTTTTTCAGGAGGTGACTTTTGGATTTTATTTCTATTTTGTTCTCTGATTCTATGAAATATGGGCAGTTTTAATTTCTTGAAACTGGATGTCTAAATGTTTTTGGTCATGATATTCAGATAGTTCAATGATTCTTAAATTTTTTCTCTCTGATGTGTTTTCCAGGTCAGTTGTTTTATTTTAACTTTCATTTTCTTTTATATTTTCAGTCTTTTGACTGTTTTAAAATTGCTTGTCTCAAAAGCTCATTGGCTTCTATTTAGTCCACTCTCATTTTGAGAGTGTTTGTTACTTGGAAAAATATAACTATTATGCCAAGTTGTTAATTTCCTTTCTAATTCTTTCTTCTATAGTTCTCATTTCTTTTCTAATATTTCCTCAAGCATTTTCATTTCATTCACACAAACATTTTTCACTCTTTTTAAATCTTGCCTCACTCACCAGGAATTCTAGTTGGATTTTTGCCAAGCTGTGACCCAGAACTGGGTAGCAAACAACAAAGCTGTTTAGTTCACATTTGTCTACCTTCAAGTGCCCCCACTATGGGCCTAAAGTCTTCTACCCTATTTTCATTATCCATACACAGTTTTGTCTGTCTCAATATCCTAAGTTGCACTGGATAAGTGACTCACTGTGATCTTTTCTCTATTTCCCCATCAGGACTTGGTCTGATTGGTTTTACAGAACTGCTAGAAGAGGTATGTGGAAGGAAGCTTGTCTTACTTCATCTTGGCTATGTGACTTTTTTTTTTTTTTTTTAAATTTTATCTTTTATTTCACTTTTTCCAGTATCTAATGACAAAGCCTTCTCTTCTTGGAAACTTTCGCCAATTTAACCTCAGCATTCTCTCCAAATATTCACTCTGCTCTATCCTATATACCCAATTAGTTACCAAATCCTGCTGATTCTACTTCTACAACATCTGACCACTATCATCTTTTATCTAGACAACTACAAGACTCTTTTAATTGGTCTCCTTGCCTCAACTCTCTCCATAGCAGTCCAACCTACACAACGCTACCAACATGATAGCACCTAAGCACAAATTTGACTCAATAAGATTCTCTTTTGCCTCTAGGAATTGTTTAGCTTTTGAAACCTTTCCCAACTTGGTTCTAAACTATCTTTCCAGCTTCATCATACAAGACAAACATACCTGTATTTCAACTAAAATTACCTTTCTTGTGTTTCTCACACAAAATGCTTCATCAGCATTGTTCTGGGTCTTTTTACCTTGATGTTTTAGATTTCCTTCTCCCTCTCTTCCTTCAGGATGCAGCTCACCTTCCATATGAAACTTCCTGATTCCAGCTACTGGAATCTTCTTTCCAAAATTACCTTGAATACTTATTTGTATTTATTCTCTTCATGTTGTATGCAATCATACTCTCTGGGTCTCTCTTTTATATGTACACATACACACAGAGACATGTAAAATACTGTTTTATTTCCCTCCTCCCATTTCCCCCCATACACATTTCATAATTTGCTAGTTATTTAAAATAGGAATTTAAGTTTCTTGCAGGTAGAGATCTTAAATTTTTTTTTTTTTTTTTTGGTATTTCTAGCATCCAGGAAAATGCCTAGAACATAGCAGGCACTAAATAAATGTTTGAGGTCATCCTAGCTTTTAAATCAATGCTGGAACGCATGTTATCAAGCTATATTCCTTTGTACCCTTAAACACCATCATCTTAGCCAATCACACTAGGGTTAATTTTTTTTAGAAATATGAATATGTGGTTCTCTTTTTTAGGGGGACAATATCTTTAAGATAAATAATCATTACCAATGATCTCTAAAAAATAAGATCCAAATATTAGAAATATTTTTTTTTAAAAAAAGGATATTTTTTCATGTTCTATCATCTGGGTTTAAGCATCAGAAAGGTACCTTTCTTAACTTGACAAAAAGGTAGCAAGTTACCTTTCACAACTGTCCTTTGTCTCTTCTTTCCATTCACAGCCTAAGTCCTAGGGAAAAAAAAATCTCTCTTTTTCTTACACTATCCTTCTCTCAAACCCTGAAAACCTAGCTTTCATCATTATAACCCCAATGAAACTGTTCTTCTCCAAAGTAACAAATTATCTCTTTATTACTAAATCCAAGGGCTTTTCTTTAGTCACTACTCAAATTTCTTTTCTTTTTAGAATGTTGACAATTTTGATCACCCTTCACTTTTCAAAACTGCCTTCTCTCTGGTGTTTGAGGACACTGCTCTGCCAGGTTCTTTTCTCCCTGTAGAACCAGTCTGTTTCCTTTTTGAGTTTCCAGATTTTTAGCTCTATCATGGCTACCAATCCTGCATTTACAACCTCCTAATGGGCATCTTCACATCACACCTCAAATTTTACAGGTCCCTAAATTTTTTTACTTTCCTATTTCTCAAAAGGATACTGTCACTCTCCTGGCAATCCAGATTTACAATCTTAAAGCCAACCTCTTCTCCTCATTCTCACTCATCTTTCCACAGACCGAATCAGTTACAAAGTCTTGTTGATTCAGTCTCCTATCTGTCTTCTTTTCTCCACTCACACTATAAATACTCTAGTTCAGTTTCTCGTTACCTCATAGGCTATTAGCACATAATCCTAATAGGGCTCTCCATCTCATCTCCTTCCTCTTTACAATATAGGTCTGATCATGTCACTTCCACATTTAAGAAACTTCAGTGGCTCTATAAAAACTGCTGTTTGGCATTTAAGGTTCCAAATCAACTGGCTCTAGTAAATCTTTTCAGGCTGATTATACATTGGTCTCCTCATATATTCTATATACCATATAGGAAATGGCCTACTTGCTACTTACTCCCTGTATGTGACTTTCTATCTCCCATCTCCCTGCCTTTGAACATGAAGTCCCCCAACATAATGCTCTCTGTCCTTACTTCTTGCAATCCTTAAATTTCTCCAAGGCTCATCTCAAGTGCCCTCTTACTTGAAGGGAACTTTTCTGATCTCCCCAGTTGTTAGTTGCTTCTTTCCTCAACATATAATACACACATGCCTTACCATCAAAACACTTTATTTAAATTCTATATTTACTCATTTGTAAACTTATTAAAAGTCATCCTGTAGAATATAAACTCCTTAACAGCAGAGACTGCCTCACATTTGTATTTGCATTAATAACTGCTAGTGCAGTGTCTGGCACACAGAAGACACTTAGTAATCATTTGTTTACTGATTTAATAAAAATCAAGAAGGGATTCTGGTTGTCACAGTAAAAAAATGAGAAAAGGAAAAAAAAGCTAAGTTGAAATTTAAGCATCAATTAAGTGCATTTAAATGTCTTCCTTTATCTGCTATAAAAGGCAACCCTTACCTTGCAAACTTCTCTTTTGAGAAAATCAGATGCAGTTTCCTTCCTAGAGAAAAAAATAGAAAAGTTAGATACATTAGTTTTTAAATAGCAAATCTTTTGACTATATTAAGTGGTATTAACCTTATATTAGATTCCATCTTTTTTCTCCTAAAAGCTAGGGAAAATATCCATTATAGCAATTTTAATAACATAAATTTATTTTATACTAATTGCTATCATTTTACAAAATTCAGATACTTGAATCTGCATGCTGTCTATAAATCACTTCACCTTATCAATAAAATGAGTACTTGAATGAAGTGATGTATCTGTAAGGTCCCTTCTAGCTCTAATGTTATGTTCCCATGAATTATTTATTCACAGCTCACATTTTAACACTGTTACTGGGAAAGTCTATAAGGTAGACATCAATACTGTTGTATAACAGTATTATATATATCACAGGCTTTTACTCAACTTAGAATTTGTTTTTTTCCAGTTCACTTTTGACTGAAAGAAAAACCTCAAAAACAAATATAGATTTTAAAGTATGTTGAAGTAAGTATTAGCATTATACATTCAATTAGGAAGCATATTCTACAGCTATAAACTTGGGTAGGAACCAAATCAAGTATTATAATGCAAAGTGAGCTATTTTTAAAATATTTGATATATTTTTATTTATAATATTAGACATCTTTACTGCCAATAAGAATGAGCAGTATTTGGGGCAGCTAGGTGACGCAGTGGATAGAGCACCAGCCCTGAAGTCAGGAAGACCTGAGTTCAAATCTGGTCTCAGACACTTAACATTCCCTAGCTGTGTGACCCTGGGCAAGTCACTTAACCCCAACTGCCTCAGCAAAAAAAAAAAAAAAAAAAAAGAATGAGCAGTATTTGAACATACTTACTAATAGGACTGAAAAACAACAGATGCATTTTACTTCATCACAAATGAACAATTTCATCTCTTTTGCACTGGATTCCTCTCTTTCTTATTATTATTCCTGAAATAAAGATGCCAATATGAAGATTGTTATCCTTGAAAATGTTTGGCAAAATTATCATCATCATCATAAACTTTACTGGTCTTTCATTATGTACAATACTTCTAGAACTTTAAAAGTAAATGGAAAATTGCTAAAATTTTCTTTCGTCACCCTTAAAAAGGAAAACATTATACAAGCATCATAAACTCACAAAAGTGAAAAAAATCAGACAGTAAAGTTTTAGATGGGGATCATATTTAGCACGTTCAAATGCCTAGTGTAGCAATCCAACAAATTCTTTTAAGTCTTCATTATGGCTAACTGATGAAGGATGTTACTTAAAGATCTTCAGACATTAAACTGATGAAATTCAGTCAACTCAGATTACTACCTATGGATTTTAGTGATTTAGTGTATATTTTAAATGGTAAGATTTTAATACTAGATTTGTCTATTCCTGTTAACTTATTTATCCTTTAAAAAAATTTCAATAGTATTTTATTTTTTCCAACTAGAAGCAAAAAGATATTTCAACATGCATTTTTGTAAGATGTTTTTTTCTCCTCTCCTTTCCCTCCCCAATATAGCAAACAATCTGATACAGGTTATACATGTGCAATCATTTTAAACATACTTCCATATTAGTCATGTTGTGAAATAAAAATCAGAACAAAAAGGAAAAACCATGAGAAAAAAAAAGCAAATAAAGAAAAGGTGAAAATAGTATGCTTCAATGTGCATTCAGTCTCCATAGTTCTTTTTATGGATGAGACTCTCACATCTATCAGAATGTATTTCTGAGAAGTACTAAGTATCATAGTTGACTCTTACATAATCTTGCTGTTACTATATACAATCTTCTGGTTCTGCTGACTTCACTCAGCATCAGTTATTATAAGTCTTTCCAGGCTTTTCTAAAATCAGCTTGCTCATCATTTTTTACAGAACAATGATATTCAATACTCAATAACAATAAAATGTTATACCATAACTTATTCAGGCATTCCCCAACTGATGGGCACCCAACTGAATTTCCAATTCCTTGCCATCACAAAAAGAGCTGCTAAAAACATTTTAGTATGTATGAGTCCTTTCCCCTCTTTTATGATCTCTTTGGGATATGGAACCAATAGTGATACTACTGTATCAAAGGGGATCACAGTTTTATAGTCATTTGGACATTTTTCCAAATTGCTCTCCAGAAGGGCTGGATCAGTTCACAATTCCATCAATAATACATTAGTGACCTAGTTTTGGGACAGCAATTTTGGTGGAATGATAAAAATTATAAACTGGATTGTAATGAGTTAAGAAAAAAGAAGAGACAGAGCAGAAACACCTATTATAGATGGATATTTCAAAGAGTTTAGCTACAAAGGGTTGAAGAAATATGACAGGACTGGAGATAGAGGGATCAAGTGAGGTTTTTTGTTTTTTTTTTTTTTTTTTTTTGAGGACTGGGGAGATATGGACATTTTTGTAGGTGGTAGAGAATAAGGAAATAGAAGGAAACTCATTGAAAATAAATGAAAAGAGGACTGGGCAAACAAAAAAGAAAGTCTCTGTCCTTAAAGAGCTCACAATCTAATGGAGGAGACAACATGCAAATAAATATAAACAAATGCAAGCTATACACAGCACAAATAGTAAGTAATTAACAGAAAGAAGACACTAGAATTAAGAAGCACTGGTTAAGGCTTCCTGTAGAAAACAGGATTTTAGCTGAGATGTAAAGGAGGCCAGAGAAGCTAAAAGGCAGAGATGAAGAGGGAGAGCATTCCAGGCATGGAAGGTAGACAGAAATGAGAGAGATGAAATGTTTTATCTGAGGAACGATCAAAGAGGTCAGTGTAACTGGAATGGAGTGTACATAGCAAGTAGTAAGGTGTAAAAAAAACTGGAAAGGTAGGAGAAGCTAGATAAAGAAAGGCTTTGAATGCCAAAGAGAGGATTTTGGATATGAACCTGGAGGAAACAGGAAGCCAATAAAGTTTGGGAGGTGGTAGGGCAGAAAAGCGAGGGAGATGCCATATGCTTTGTGCTTTAGGAAAGAGCTAAGGAAAATATTGTGATGGCTGAATGGCAGCCTAGGAGAGAGGATATAGAAATCTGCACTAGAGGAGGGGAGGCATTATCAGAGGAGAGAATGAGGAATATTGGGCAGATATTGCAAAGATGAAATTGACAGATCTTTGCAACAGACTAGATGGGGGGAAGAGGGGTGAGAGATAAGAAGTTAAAGGTAACTCCTAGATTGCTGAGCCTAAGGAAATATATTTTAATTTCTCTACCATATAGCTAGTTCCACATTTCTTCTACAGTTCTGTTTGGATTTAAATCTATATTAATAGTATCCTTATTCATCAGCCTACAATAAAAACCAAACATTTAAAGAAATCAAAGACATGCTGAAATCAGTGGGTCACATGCTCAGCATGATGGTATTCTAGACATTTTCTTCTCCCTTAGAATTCTAAAATTTCCCCCAAAATTAGAATAGTGCAAACAAGGTAAAATAATTGTAGCAGTCACTGAAGAACAAGGCAATAAGATAACTGAAAAACTACTAACTGACGAACAAGCAACTTAGAAGGCTAATTCCTGAGGTGCTCACTCAACAATCCTCTCCTATAGCCCTGTGGTCTAGCAGGGTGGCAAAATCTGACCCACAGCTTTGTGCTCTGGGATCCACTCAATGATTTCCTTGTTGCTGCTTCAGGACTTTCACTCCACCATTCTATGGCAAGAAGCAGCAGATCTTAACTTAGTCTTACCCCATGAAAATCAGAGGAAGCACAGCAAAATCAAGTACTTTCTTCCTGGGTGACAGGAATAGGGGCAGGTTGCCATGATGATTAATGCTACACCAGGAATGAAGGAAAAAGGACTAACATGCAATTAGGATAAATGCTGTCCCCCTAGAAATCATAGTAGGGAGTCACTGCAGCTTGAATTTGGAAAATCCTTGAAAAGGGAATTTCCCAAGAGACTATAAAGCAGTGTTGAGGCCTGTCCTTCTAGGCATCTGTCATCAGGGGAGAAGTCAAAATGTGGGTCACAGGAGAATATTAAGGGGCAAGATAGGGGACAAGACTGAAAACAACACTACCACATATATATCGTCAACTTTATGCCAAGTGCTCTGCTAACACTAGAGATAAAAAGAAAGATAATTTTAAAATAAAATGTGTATTAGTAAATCTACTTCTAAGAATCATAGGTCTTCCAGAAAAGCACAATGAAATAAAAAGATTTCATTTCATTTTTCACCAAATAATACAAGAAAATTCCCCCTGAAATAGGAGAAATAGAGGGTAAAATACAGACTGAAAATCCACAGGAAGTGAATATGGATAAACCTTACGCTTAATTCATCAAGAGATATAGCAGAAAAATGTCAAACCTTTAATGTCAAGCAATCTCTGGCAGATAAAATAAATCTCTTCTCCTACCTTAGATAATTAGTTCAAATTATTCAAGAATGTTTACATAAAATCAAAGGATTTTTGGAAATGGGTATGCTAAAAAACAAAGATTTATTTGCAGTTCAAAAATTCTAAAACGTTCAACAAAATTGGAACTAATCAGTCAATTACATTTAACTTAATGAAGAAATTTGAGTTTTTCTCTCCCAGAAAGAAGGCAAAGCTGGGCAAGTAAATGAAACTATGGCAAATAAAAGAAACTTGAAAAAAAATCAAATAAGTAACAAGAAAAAACTACCAAGGGAAATCAATGCTTTTGTTGTTTATGTCTAGTCAAGGCATTAAAAAACAAAAAACAAACAAACAAAAAAACACTCTCATCTCACTGCCCTCAACCAAAGAGAAAATATCTGTGAGCAAAAGAATCTAACAGGCAAAGGAGCTGAGGGAGTTTTTATAAAGTCAGAAGAAGAAATAAATTAATATTTCTTGGATTAAAATCCACATTCCCTCATATGTGAGTCAATATCTGGGGCAGGGGGAAGTGTTGGGGATAGAAAAATACAGAAGCAAAATACTCCATCAGGAAGAAAAGAGAAGAGAAACAAAAAGAGCTGGAGAGAGAAGAAACACATTGTACCTGGAACAAACTCAAAAAGGAGATGTGGGACTACAGCTTTTTTTTTTTTCCCCCAAATATATCTAACTCTAATGTAGAGGAAATTCTCTAGAAGCACTGAAACATATTTCACATAAAATAATATATGTGTAAAGGGAACAGGATGTTTAGGAATGGACAATTCAGAAATCAGGGATTCTTGTTAGGACAGTTTCTTATCCCCAAGCAAGGTCTTGGGCTAATGTGGACAAACAAGAAGACATACGAGGATGTGGGTAAGGAGTTAAGAAATAGAATATATGCACTGACCTTAGAACGAACAAGAGGACCAAGACAAGGTAAGGAATAGAAAGAGGATCCTTGACAAAAACAAAAAAGAACACTGGAAAACAATCTGGTAGAAATTAGGTTTAGATTAAAATTTAATGACAATAAGCTCCAAATGGACATGTGACATGGGTATAAAATTCAGAGTACCTCCCACTAAACTAGAATGTTTCTTTCAAGAGATAACATTTCTAGAACTGCAAATCTTACAAAAGAAGATACTGCCAAAAAAAAATATTAAAGGACATGAGAAAAGGAATAAATGTGATAACAACAATTGCATAACAGAATAGATGGCAGAGAGAACAAAGCTTTTTGTCTTCCAGAACACCACTTCATATGAGGGTCAATAGAGGGAAACATGTACCATAGACAATGAAGCAATGTCATTATTAAAAGTATATTGGGGGGGGGGGTCAGCTAGGTGGCGCAGTGGATAGAGCACCAGCCCTTTAGTCAGGAGGACCTGGGTTCAAATCTGGTCTAGACACTTAACATTCCCTAGCTGTGTGACCCTGGGCAAGTCACTTAACCCCAATTGCCTCAGCAAAAAAGCAAAAAAAAAAAAAAAAAAAAAAGTATATGGGAAAAAATGGTAATGTGGCCTTATGGATAGAGACCCAGATTCAAATTTTGCCTCTGTTACTGTGTAACTATGGACAAGTCACAAACTTTGTTACATATTGAATCCTATGATTAGGATTCAATATGTATATGTGTAATATTGAGCGGCATTAAAAGAAACACAGCTTCCAGGAATAAGGAGGGGATACTCCATTTGTATTGTGGTACAGCCAGAACATATCTGTAGTAGTATGTATAGTTCTGAGTCTAGCAATTTAGGAAAGTCGTGGATATACTGGACAAGATTCTGAGAAGAATAAGGTAAAATAAACGTAGAGCTTTAGCTAAAAGAACACATACTCAGAGTTAGCCAAGCAGCACCAAAAAAAAGCATTTATTTAACATTCAGAATGTGCCATGCATTGGGCATTATAAGCAAATAAACACATGTAAAAATACAGTCCCTAACCTCAAGGAGCTTATATTCTAATGAGAAAAAACAACACATAAAGAGAAAGTGGAGAGGTGTCCAAGCAGAGAATACTTTGTCCTCTTAAAGGGAAAACCAGATCAATCTACATAAAGCAGGTGCTGAGCTGACTGCACTACTTTGGCCCTAAAAGGAACCTGGGGAGACAATGAGTTACACTTGTCTCAGACTACCTGAACACTCATCCACTTCCCTTCATTTCCTTGTACATAGCTCTATAAGGGTTGGCTCTTTCCCAAATATTACTCTGACAAGCCAAGACCTGGATATGGTTTATGGTCCCTAATTATTAGAGTTATTTCTGACTTACAAATTCTCTGTTCAGAGCAAAGACTGGCTTTAGGTCTCCATTTGTTAGAATACATGCTGCCTTGCCTGGCACGACTTTTTTTTCCTTGGTCTCTTAACAGAGGGGTTCTGAAACCTTTCTATGTGTGTCATGGACCACTTTGGGCATTCAAGATAACATTTTCATTACAACTAAGCAAACTTATAAACTCAAGGAAATCCTGAACTCTTTATTCTAACTCCACAAAATCAAAATATGCCTATGGACCTCTTTTCAGAATAATAATGATGACAACAGCAGCAACAACAACTAGCATTTACACAACATCTCAGTGCCAGGCACAGTGCTAATAACGGCTTTACAAACATTATTTGAATAAAAATAAAGAATACCCAATTACAAAGAAAAGCTATCCAAAAAGTATTCAAAATATCTTTTTCACAGCTTTCAAGATGCTTTTCTACTTGGCTTCTGACCATATTTTTATGCAGATCTGGACTAGATAGAGTAACTTGTCTCATGTTTTATAGCACTAGTTTTTCTGGAGCCCTTTCCACAGATTTCCTGGGGTTTATGTGGAAGACTGTGCTTTACAGATTTTTACATTGCCATCTTTTCCCTAAGTTTCAGCATTAAAAATTTTTTTGGAAAAAAAAATATTTTTTTTGGTGAACAAGTGAAAAAATTGAGTTATATTTTACTTTAGTAAATAAAATATATCCATTTACTTAAGAAATATTTTCTTCAAATTTTGAAATAAGGACCTAAATTCCACAATGTACAGCTTTTAAAATTCAAAGTATCTCAGAATTTTTTACATATACTAACATCAGATAATCATTTTTAAGATGGAATTTGAACATTAGGGATTATAATAGTTGTTCTAGATTTTCATTCTTTCAAATTATTATTTGAGTATCACCTATATGCACAATTTTACAGTGGGAATGCTTCAAGTAACATGAAAGGGCACATTTTTAACACTGCACTACTCTAAAGCCTTCAGTGGTTTGCCAATATTTAGCAAATAAAATCAAACTTCGTTAGGGTATTCTTCTTACTTAACTGGATCCTTTCTGGACTAATATTATATCTATTCACAGACAATGAATTCCAGTGAAACTGAAGTAGTAAGATATATCCCTATGTGCATATACCTGGCTTCCACATGACTGACCACAACCAAATCACTTACTTTTTTCCATTAATAAAATAAAATGAACCTAGATGACCCCTGAAGTTCTTTCCATCCTAAGATTAAAATTTTTCTCAATATTTACCTATTGAAATAATACTTCTATAGCAAGACATTCTTCATATTTGAGTCTAGAAACCATACCCTTAATGATGCTTTCCATTATCCCTCTAAAGCAAAAGTGCTCTTATCCCTCTTCTGAATTCTCATAGCATTTGATATTTATTGTGTAATTTATCATACTCTATTCTGTATTATAAATACTTATATAAATGCCTTTCTATTTAAGCTCCTCAAAGCTAGAAACAATTTCCCCTCAACCATCTTCGCATCTAGCAGGTTTTGTACATACTATGTACTCAATAAAAGTCTAATTGAACAAATGGAAGTTATAGTATATGGATAGATAAATTTCAGACTATTAAGAAACTAAAACTATGGAATTTCAAACTGACGAATTGGTAAAATAACATAATCAAATAATGTTGTCGTAGGAAATTTTTAATCAAGAAAGTCTATTGCCTGATATCCTTCAAAATGGAAAGCTTGGCTCTTTACTGTGTGCTAATGTCACTGTGATCCCAAGTAAATACCAGTTTGCCCTAATAGGATTTTGTCCCTTAAGGACAAAGACCAGGCCTTAATTATTTTTGTACTAGATACATCTAGTACATCTAGAGCATCTACAGCAATATCTTGCATATACTGCCATAAATGTTTGCTAAATGATCTTAATAAATACACTAGACCTGTAGAAGACAGCATGGCAATAACTGGAGGATAAAAGTAAAAGAGTCATTGATGCATCTAATAAGCAATGACATTGGATGCAAAGGCCCCTATTTTTCAAAGAATGCAAATTAAAACAAGAACCAACAGGAAAAATAGGGGTATATAAAATTTCATTTTCCATCAAGGGCTGAAATACTCCCCTTATATAAAAGGAGGCATACTTTTAGCAAGTAGTTCCACTGAAATATTCCAAAAGCCTAAAATATGAAGTTCGAGACAAGAAACACAGAAGTACTCTAATATTTTGCCAGTGAGTTAAAAGAATGAACACCTTCTAAGTTGGGTATAGCTTTACCAACTCTTTCAAAATATTTTACTGATTTATGTTTATTCCTAGAACTTTCAGCAAAAAGGTCAGTATTACTAATTGCTTCTTGCAGCTCCAATTCATTAACTGTTATACTATAGAACACACTTGAGAAATACTTTGGGCACATAGGAACTCTAAAGCCTAACTGTTTTAAACTACTCCCATAAATACAGTATTTTACTTAACCCTCCCCCTAAGAGAGCTTAGTATCTTTCAATATATAAAAGCTTACATTCTTCGCAACTCCTGGGTTAAGTCCAAATTTTGACATTTTGAATGACTAGTATTTGTACAAACTAGTGATGGAAGAGTTGAGCTATATTTAAGCCTGAATGTGCCAAAATGATACAAATGAACAAATTGTAAAGCAACTTCATAGAAAAATATACAAAAGTACTGAATATACAACAGAAAATAGAAAATCTTATCTGCATGAACTGCGGCAACTTTTAAAAAGTCATAATCCTGTGACACAAATCCACAATTTAATTAATAACTCTATAAAATAAGCAAAAAAGATACAGCATTCCTACATAAAAATTTTACTTATTAATAAATACTTGAAATCAAAGAGTAAAAATCTGACCATCTACTTGAGAGTGTTTAAGTAATAAAAAATAAAATTGACAAGCTATCTTTTTAAATATGAAGATGCTATGAACCTACCCATGTGCTTTGCACTGGTTCTCTTCTGGTTTTTGCTAATTCACAAAACCATATTTCCCAGTGACCAATTCTCCCTTTGATCACATCACACATATATATGTCCTAAAATAGTTAACAAGAATTTATCAAACACATATAAGACAGGAATTGGGACTCCTGGGGATATAAAGAAAGGCAAAATAATCCCTGCCCTCAAGGAGCTGATATTCTGATGGAGGAGACAACATGCAAATAACTTTACATATATGAAACAGAGACACTTATTTTAAGGGGCTTAAGTACTTCCTAAGTGTTATTTTGTTCTCATTAAATATTAGATATGTTATTCAACAACAAGTGTTAACTGAATGACTCTTAAGTTTGGTGTCATGGGGAACAGATAAGGCATGGTCTCTAATCCATTAAGGGGCTTAAGATCTAACTCAGGGAATGACAAACAACCATATAAACATACATTTCTATATTGACAAAGGCCCTAATGTGGAATCTCATGATGGTACGCAGGGATTCTTGTGTTCCCAAAGTTTATTCCAGCAAAGCACAAAAAAACTTTCAGACCTTACCCAACTGGAAAAATTTCATACAAGGAATGTGTGTGTGGGTGTGTATTGTGTATAATACACATATGTGTGTTCAGCATCCAAAAACTAACCTACCTAAGTTTAGAGAGGCTCATCAAAAAAAGGCTGGCCACAAAACAATGATTTTTTCTGCCATGGCAGTTCATAAATACCACCTATGAAGTTGTAATATGCAAAAGGATGGCATAAGCTAACACCGATACTCTGCCAGATCCATTTCCTGAATGACTCCAAAATAGTTTCTATGCATTATTTCATTTGATCTTCAACAATTCCAAGAGGATAGAGAGATTATATCCATTTTTATAGCTAAGAAAATCAGTGCCCAAAGACACTGCTTTACCCAAGTTTATAAAGCAGGTGAGTCAAAAGAATAAGTCAAGGGGGCAGCTTGATGGTGCAGTGGATAGAACACCAGCCCTGAAGTCAGAAGCTCCTGAATTCAAATCTGATCTCAGACACTTAACACTTCCTAACTATGTGACCCTGGGCAAGTCACTTAACCCCAGTTGCCTCAAGGAAAAAAAAAAGTCAAGAACTACAAGGGATCTAAAAACATCATTGTATCCAACCCATTTCCCTCATTTCACAAATGAGGAAAAAAGTTGAACCCTAAGACTTTTCCAAGGCCAGAACAGTAACTAATGGCTGAGCAAAGACTAAAGCTGAAATCTTATGATTTCAACTCCTGTGCTTTTCCCACTAATCCACAGCTGCCTCTAATATATGAAGTATTAATAGTGAATAGTGAATAAAAGACACAACCTAAGAGAAACTTAAGAAGGAGCTGAAAAGAAACTCAATGAGGCTTAGAGCAGATGAAAAATGTTTTGCATAAGAGATAGCTATACCCTAAAAGATGGCTAGATCTGACTGAGAAAAGTAAAATATATTTTGTGTCTTCCTTCCTGTATATAGCTTTTTTACATATTTAAAAAAATTTACATTTTTACATTTATATTTACATATTGCATGTTGTCTCCCCCATTAGACTAACTACCTTGAAAGCAAGGACTGTCTTCTGAGTTTTTGTATTCCCATTGCTGGTCACTGCATGTGGAACATAGTGAGTGCTTAATTAATAAATGTTTACCGATAATGATACTGATACTGATTTTGTATTATGAATGTGAGGAATAATATTAGCAAAAATATATTCAAAAGGGGCTAAATATAGGAATTTTTATCTCTCCTTCTTAAAAATGGGCCCCTTGGGATCTAGTTGTTATTAAGCAGCTTCTCAAAGAAATGATGAGGCTGGTTCTGGAATGCTTCTACCAAAGATCAAATGAATGATGTCCTCACTTCAAAGGATCTTCAGTGCAATATTAAAATTATTTTTTTAAAATGTTTCAAACATTGTTACCACAAAAAAGCCCAAAGAGATGTACAACCTGAATGGTAAAGGTGTTACCATAAAGAAGTTGGAAGAGAACCAGATCAGGAACTTTTTCATAGTTTTGTCTAGAGAATTGAATTTGATACCCAAGAAGGATTAAAAAGTTGTAACAAAAAAAAAAAAAGATCATTTTGGTTATGTGAAATTGAAAACCTTGCATGAACAATATTAACACAGGATAAAAAGGAAATGGTTGATTAGAAAAAAAATTATAGAAAATAATTTTAATACAAATATGATATGTAAGATATATAAATAACTAAGAGAACTACTTAAAACCAAAAGCCATTCCCCAATAGATAAATGTTCAAAGAATGTGAACAAATAGTTCTCAAAAGAATTGCAAACTATTAGAAATAATGTGAAACAACGCTCTAGGATCAGGAATAATGCAAATCAAAACACCACCAACATTGGCAAAGATGACAAAATTTACTTAACAACAACAAAAGGCAATATACTATATGATTTCTCAGATATTTTCCATTATTTTGAACTCTTTCTCTCCTAGGAGAGGGGACCTTGAAATATTTTTAAAGTATCTTTAAATTGTCAACTCCAATGTGAATTTCAGATTTTTTTCCTATGTATTAAATAGTAAGTCAAGTTTAGATCTTCTTCCCAATTTGTTCTTAACGGCTACCATCATCTCTCCAGATATCCAAGCTTGCAATTTATGTCATCTTTGACTCCTCACTGTCTCATTTCCCCCAATCCAATCAGCTGTCAAATTCTGTCATTTCTATCTTTATAATATGCCATCTAAACACCCTCTTCTATCTTCCTTCACTATCACCCCTTTTGCAAAATTCAAGAGGATTCTATTGCCACACTCCTGGATTATACAATATCCTCCTGGGGATATCCCCATGTTAAGTGTCTCCCCATTCCAGTCCATCCTCCACTCAGCTATCAAATTGATCTTCCTAAAAACTCACTTGACTGTATCACAAACCCTCTCCCAACTTTTCAATAAACTCCAGTGACTTCCTTTTTCCTCCAGGATTAAATATAAAATTTGTTTGGCTTTTAAACCTCTTCATAAACTGGCCCCTTCCTACATTTTCAGCCTTAAACCTTACTTCTAAGGACTGGTTTCCTTGCTGCTCCTCCCAAGCAACCTCCCATTTCCCAATTTTGAGTACAGGCTCTCCTCCATGTCTGAAATTGTCTCTCTCCTCTTTTTCCCTGATTTCCTTTAAGTCTCAACTAAAGTTTTACCTTCTGCAAGGAGCCTGTCTCAGACCTTCTTATTCTTTGTGCCTTCTCTCTACCCCACTCCCCCAATTTATTTTGTATGTATTTTGTTTATACATGGTTATTTATATATTGTTTTCCCTCATTAGACTGTGAGTTCCTTGAATGCAAGGACTGTTTTTTCCTTCCTTTGTATCCTTAGGATTTAGCACACCAACCAACACCATTCCCTAACATATTTCCCTAACATTGAAGTGAAAAAGGCCTAATATGGTCAAATATAATATGACAAATTCAACCCGTAATTTTAAAGATTTCAGAGTCATTTGTAATTCCTTCTAGCCCTCCTTTTCCTCACCTTAAAAAAAAAATTTTTCTCCAACAATCTTCTTTTTTTTGGGGGGAGGGGCAACTTTATCCCCCTACTTCCAACCTCACACGCAACACACATTTGTGCCTTTGTCCTGGATGACCTCCATGTCTGACATGCTCTCCATAGGATTATAAAAATGAAAAACTGCAGTCTATCACCTCAAGTTGCTTAAAATTTAGAAGGTAGAATAAAATGCACACACAAGACAAAATAGGATACAAAGAAAATACAAAATTTGTGCAGTGAGAGGGAGAGCAGTATTAAAAAAGATAACGTGAACCCCAAATTTAATACAAGGAGATCTACCTAAAGAATATTTAGGAAATAGATATTCCAATGACCTTATGCTACCACAAAGTCCAGCTTTTCACACCAATGTTCTCTCAGATCATGTAATACCAGAATCTCAAGAGGGAAAAAATTAGATTTAGTCTTAAGAACAATACAAAATTACACAGTATTGATATTCAAGTGCCTGCCTTGCCCCCACCCTTTCAATTCTCGATCTCCTTTATGAGTGAATGTAAGTTCCTTGAGAGCAGAAACTGTCTTGCTTATAATTCTCTGTATTTAGCACTGTGCCAGCAACATAAACAGTGCTTAAAAAAAATTTTTTTTTAAATCCTTTTTCACTTATTCTTTCATTCCTAGACTCCTCTATGTGGCTTTTCCTGATATTTTTATCCATCCCCGTTTGAGAACAAAGATCATTTCAGCTTTTTCAAATTCTCTAATAATACCTTCCTTGTCTGGTTATCATTTCTGTCCTTTTTATTTTCTATTTTTGATCCTATTTATTTGAAAATCTTACACATTCCTACTATGCAGCAAGCTGCTTTAGGTAATAAACTTCCATTTTTCATCTTTGTACATTCCATTTACTTAATATCTTAACAAGATACTTACTAAATGTCTACTACAATTAAATCAACATGGTAGGCATAAGTAAGATTATATTTAGCAAATTACCAATTACTGCTTATGAAAAATGGCATAAAAAGATTCAGTAACATCTATTTTTTGAGAAGGAAATGTGCAGTATTGGATTCAAATTAAGAATCAATAGAAGGGCAATCTTAATGCTAAAATGAATATCCTTGGGGATAGTAAAAGAACCACTAGAAAGATGTTAGGGGGAAATGGATCCTGACAATCCTGAGTTAGAGATCTGGGGAGTATTACAGGACCTAGAACTGAAATATGTTCCAAGAGCATCTAGTGAAACTCCCTCATTCCTTACTCATTCATAGAAGAAACTTAGGTTCAGCAGTAGAATTAGACTCCAAGTTGTTGGGTTGTTTATTTGTTTGTTTGTTTGTTTGTTTTTTTGTTTGTTTGTTTGTTTTTTTAATTTCCCAACCAGTCCTTCCCAGGAAACCATACTGGTTCACCTGATCTTCAAAACAATATTGAGGCAGGTATCCCATTTTATATGAATTGCTATTGGCCACACAATGACAAAGGCTTGAACCTAGGCCTAGGTTCCTCTGGAAGAGCAAAAAAGTAAGACCAGAGAAGTGAAGGAACTTACTTGCCTCAAACACAAGTCTTCTGATTCTAAATCTACTGTTTGTTCCACTCTACCACAGATCATATTCTGCTAGAAGAAAAGTTCTTAATCTTATTTGTATCATGGACCCTTTGACAATAGAATCAATATTATAGACTCCTCCAAAAAAAGTTTTTAAATGTATAAAAGTAATAGGATTACAAAGGAAATTAAATGTGTCCAAATTCAGTTATCAAAATATTTTATAAAAAATAAGTGCATGGACCCCAAGTTAAGAAATCTTACTCCAAAGTTCAAACCTATATTTGACAAAAACTGCTGGGAAAATTGGAAACTAGTGTGGAGGAAATTAGGGCTTGACCCACATCTAACACCACATACCAAGATAAGATCTAAATGGGTTCATGATCTGGATATAAAGAGTGATTTTATAAGTAAATTAGAGGAACATAGTATAGTTTACCTCTCAGACCTATGGAGATGGAATAAATTTATGTCCAAAGAAGAACTGGAACTCTTAATTGAACACCAAATAGATAACTTTGACTATATTAACTTAAAAAGTTTTTGTACAAACAAAACTAATGCAGTCAAGATTAGGAGGGAAGCAATAAATTGGGAAATCATCTTTACATTTAAGGGTTCTGATACAGGTCTCATCTCTAAAATATATAGAGAATTGTCTCATATTTATAAGAATTCAAGCCATTCTCCAATCGATAAATGGTCAAAGGATATGAACAGATAATTTTCAGAGGATGAAATTTTGGAACTATGCTCAAAAAGTTATCAAACTGTGCATACCCTCTGACCCAGCAGTGTTTCTATTGGGCTTATATCCCAAAGAGATCTTAGAGGAGGGAAAGGGACCCACACGTGCAAGAATATTTGTGGCAGCTCTTTTTGTAGTGGCTAGAAACTGGAAACTGAATGGATGCCCATCAATTGGAGAATGGCTGAACAAATTATGGTATATGAATGTTATGGAATATTATTGCTCTGTAAGAAATGACCAGCAGGATGATTTCAGAGAGGCCTGGAGAGACTTGCATGGACTGATGCTGAGTGAAATGAGCAGAGCCAGGAGATCATTGTACACAGCAACAACAATACTATATGATGATCAGTTCTGATGGACATGGCTCTCTTCAACAATGAAATTTTTCAAACCAGTTCCAATTGTTCAGTGAAGAAAACCATATACACCCAGAGAGAGGATGTGAAATGTGGACACAACATAACATTTTCATGTTCTCTATTGATGTTTGCTTGCATTGTGTTTCCTTTATTTGATTTTTCTTTCTTGTAGATACGATTTTTCTTGCACAACAATGATAAGTGTGGAAATATGTATACATATATTCAATTTGTCAAGTATTTTAACATAATTAACATGTAGTGGATATCCTGCCATGAGGGTGGGGAGTAGGGGGGAAAATTTTGTAACAGAAAGCTTTGTAAGGGTTAATGTTGAAGAATTACCCATACATATGTTTTGCACAAAAAAAAAAAAAAAAAAAAAAAGTTCAAACCTACCCTTCTTCCTTTTTGAAACTGAGTCTACTGGTCCCAAAAATACAATCGCTACCTATGCTCCCTGGAAGGATCTGTTCTCCCTTCTTTATATAGCTTGGCAGTCCTCCGTTCCTGAGGACCCACAATATTGGTGCCGGACTTAGTTCAAACAACTTAGCAGTTTAGAAACTCTAGTTCTTAATTCCCAAACTCAAGCAATCTATCAGCTAAAGCCTTCTTATTATTAGGAATCAGAGGTGTGTGCCATCATGCACAGCTCTATGCTATTTCTTCATCTGTAAAAGAAGGGGTTTGGATTTGATGGCCTTTCAGGTTCCTTCCACATCTAGATCTGGGTCTATTAATATCAAAACAAATTCTCATTACTTGAAGATACATCAACTGAGAACAAAGAAGAAAATACTAATATGTTCTGTTTCTCATCAGAAAGATGGACTAATCACTCAACAAGAACTGGTTAAGTATAACATAAATTTTAATAAAGTTTATTCAAGCAATTCATCAGTCATTCTAGCAACTAGAAGGAGCTATACAAGGATGCAGCATTTATATTCTAATTGAGAGAAGAAACAAACCCTCTTCAGAGTTTAAATATTTTCAAAGGGCTCTGAGGGGTTAAAAGAGAAAAACAGGATCTGTGGGTGGAATACTTCTGTGGGTCAGAAGAAGGGAAAAAGAAAGAAGCATAAAAAGATAACACTAGTAAAGAAAAGAGGAAGAGGGAGGTGAACTTGCTAATTCTCATAACTAGGTTCTATAAGAATAATATACAAATATGGAATATTAGATAGGCAAACAGCAAGCATCTTCCGATGAACTTTATTCTTATTTGAAATGGACAAAGTAGAATTGAACATACACAAAGAGACACAGAAAGTTTGGTTTAGAAATACATAAAACTTAACAAATAAAAAGGGGAAGAGAAAGACAAGAATCTAAGAAGGGTTCATCAATTGGGGAATGGTTGTTAGGATTTATAAATGTAATAGAATATTATTTCACTAAGAAAATGATAAAACCGACCCTTTCAGAAAATTCTAGGTTGTACAAGAGATGAAGGGTGAAGTGAATGTGGACAATAACACTTGTCTTTATCCAAGGACAACAACACTACAAAAGAAAAATAACTTTGAAAGACTTAAGAACTCTAAAGCAATGATCAACCATGTCTCCTAAGGACCTATGCTAAATAAAGAAAATTAGCTGCCTCCTCCTATCTGATAGGTGAGGGACACAAAGTACAGAAAGATACATCCTTTTGGATGAGATGGAAGACTACCAAGGCTGACTTTCTGCCCTGGCTCTATTCCTCACAAAGTACTGCATAGTCACCTTTACCCATTTTGAAATCCAAAGAACTATAAATGCTGACATCCATTGTACCTCCATCCATTCTACCTCTACCTTGCAGCAGCTGAACTGTCTTTTAGATGTTTGTTGTCTTCCTCAATTACAATTTTAAGTTCCTTAAAGTTCCCACGGATTTTTCTATTTCTATCTCCAAAGTATCTGAACATAGTAAGCATTTATAAAAAGCATTTATTCAATGGTTTGTTTAGAAGAGAGAGATTAACAATAATGATGCTCCCAAAAGAGGGCCACTGAAACATTTTAAAAATACAGAAAACAGAAGAAATTCTTTTTTTTTTTTTTTTTTTTTTTTTTGGCTGAGGCAATTGGGGTTAAGTGACTTTCCCAGGGTCCCAGAGCTGGAAGTGTTAAGCGTCTGAGATCACATTTGAACTCAGGTCCTCCTGATTTCAGAGCTGGTGTTCTATTCACTGGGCACCTTGCTGCCCCAGAAGAAAATTTTTAACGAAACACAGAGAAGCAGGAAACTTTTAAAAGTCATGCATGTGTGTGCAAAAATGTTTGGGGCAGCCCTTTTTGTAGTGGCTAGAAACTGGAAACTGAAGGGATGCCCATCAATTGGAGAATGGCTGAATAAATTATGGTATATGAATGTCATGGAATATTGTTGTTTTATAAGAAACGACCAGCAGGATGATTTCAGAAAGGCCTGGAGAGACTTGCATGAACTGATGCTGAGTGAAATCAGTAGAACCAGGAGATCATTATACATGGCAACAACAAGACTATATGATGATCAATTCTGATGGACATGATTCTCCTCAACAATGAGATGATTCAAACCTGTTCCAACTGTTCAGTGATGAAGAAACATACACACCCAGGGAGAGGCCTGTGGGATCTGAGTGTGGACCACAACATAGCATTCTCATTCTCTCTGTTGTTGTTTGCTTGCATTTTGTTTCCTTTCTCAGTTTTTTTTTCCTTTTTGATCTGATTTTTCTTTTTCTTCTTCTTTTTTTTTTTTTGGCTGAGGCAATTGGGGTTAAGTGACTTACCCAGGGTCACACAGTTAGGAAGTGTTAAGTGTCTGAGACCAGATTTGAACTCATGTCTTCCTGACTTCAGTGTTGGTGCTATATCTACTGCACCACCTGGCTGCCCCTTGATCTGATTTTTCTTGTGCAGCAAGATAACTATATAAATATGTATACACATAAAAATAAATAAATAAAAGTCATATGTGGAATTATAAATGGAGATTCACAGATTAATATACAATTCTTTTTATTTTCTACACATGGAAATATTCTTTTTTAAAACTTAAATTCAGGATGAAATAAAATTCTAGAAAGTACTTTATGCTAGAAAACTAAAAAGCTGATTATAATTTTAAGAAGGAATTTGGCACTAAATTAATTCAAACTTTATAAGAACTAATCAAAACAAGAAAATGAAATGTATTCTTCTAAAGGATAACAGACAAAAACATCTAACAAACTTCTGATGATCTGATTAAAATTAAGACAAACTAAAACCTGATACAATCCCCAGTAGAGTGTTAATGTAGTAGAGTTACAAATAAAAACAGGAGAAACAAAGTCAACTAAAACAATTTTAAGATGAAAACAGAGAGCATCTGAATCTTGCCTAAAATTTGAGACTCTTTTGTTCTAAATTTAGCTCAAAACCTGACATTTTTAATTGTTTTAATATAAACAATAAAGTCTTCATTAAAGAAATAAAGATAAAAGAAAGATTAATGAACTGTAATTCCTAAATATTTGATCTTAGAATAGAAAAAAAAAGTAAAGCAAAATTGAGTAAAAGACAAAGAAAAATGCACCAACAGTAAGAAATTTAAGACTAGTAATATCTTGTAATATTCAATTAAAATTCATCATTGTAGTCTTCTGTTTTAAAATAGGAGGCTTCTCCTAATTTAGCCAAAAGACTAAAGAGCTATATCACAATATTTTCTTCATTCAAATCAAATTACTTTTTCTCCCATCATAAATACACAAAGGACTTTTGATGGAGCAATTTTCTATGCTTATTACCAGCCCTAGGGTATTTTTGTATGCAATCTCAATTTGGAAATAGGATAATATCAGTCCTCAAAATGCCAAAATGTTGGCAGAAGTAAAGCTCCATGTCTAACAGAACTTCTATGCTCCACTGTCTTTCAAGCAGTGCTCTTATTTCAACAATATAACTAAGACCACCTGTATGCTTTAAAATATAAAAAATGTATGCTTTATTACTCAGTCATTTATTTAATCTAATTTTTACCCAGTCTAAGAGAGTCAAAGGCTCATGTAGTAAAAATCACTTTCCTCTGAATGCAGTTAACTAAACTGATCTGAATTACTGGAACCATTCATTTTAAGAGACTGCTTCAAAATTATTTGTTAAAAAAAAGAATTCTCACATGTGCAAAAATGTTTGTGGCAGCCCTTTTTGTAGTGGCAAGAAACTGGAAATTGAAAAGATGCCCATCAATTGGAGAATGGCTGAATAAATTATGGTATATGAATGTTATGGAATATTATTGTTCTGTTAAGAAATGACCAACAGGAGGATTTCAGAGAGGATTGGAGAGACTTGCACGAACTGATGCTGAGTGAAATCAGCAGAACCAGGAGAACATTATACACAGCAACAAGACTATACGATGATCAATTTTGATGGACATGGTTCTCTTCAACAATGATGTGATTCAAACCAGTTGTGCTGCGATGAAGATAGTCATATACATCCAGAGAGAGGCCTGTGGGAACTGAGAGTGAACCACAACACAGCATTTTAACGCTTTCTGTGAATATTTCCATGCATTCTGTTTTCCTTCTTAGGTTGTTTTTTTTCTTCTTCTCTTTCTAGATCTGATGTTTCTTGTGCAGTAAGATAACTGTATAGATATGTATACATGTATTGTATTTGTCATATAATTTATCCTATTTAGCATGTATTAGATTACCCGTCATCTAGGGGTGGGGGGAAGGAAAGGAAAAGCTTGGGAAAAAAAAAAGTTTTTTTGCAAAGGTCAATGTTGAAAGGTCACTCATATGTTTTGCAAATAAAAAGCTTTATAAAAAAAATTAAAAAAAAAAAAGAATTCTATTTTCCCCCATCGACTTCCATTGTAAGATTAAAGATGTCTTCTAATAAACTACATCCTCTCCATACCTCACACCCCAAATGATTAAGTTTACAATTACTTAAAAAGCAAGATTTAATCCCTTTGAGTTTTTGGTTCCTCAGGGTCTGATATAAAAATAAAGCAAAACTAATAAGATAATCTCATCTGAAACCATGCATACAATATTTCAAATCTATAACATCACTTTATCCATATTTTTTAACTAAGAGAAATATATTTTCTCTCATTCCTACTTTTAACCACATTGGAAAAAAAAATTTTTTTTTTGTAAGAAATATGCAGTCAACAAAAACAAATTCCCTTAATGGTTGTATATAAAGATGTGTCATTCTGCACCTTCAATCACTTCTCTAATTGTTAAAGATGTGATTTTTTTATATTTGGGTCGGGTACCTATTTGGAAAGTATGAGGTTTTGTTCTAAATCTAATTTATTACTTACTGCTGTCCAGGCAGGTGGAAGATGAACTGAAGAATTGAACAAAAGACAGTGCACAAGATGCTCAGCGCCCAGGAAGTCCCTGTGGATGCACAACAGGTACCACATAATTCCTAAACAGTTCACTTCACAGAAACTTCTCAGGAAGGATAGCAAAAACAGGCCCATCCAGACACCACACTAGTAAACAGGGATGAAACGATGCCTACGAAGCTCAGCAAACAGGCCCAAGAACTGCAGCAACCAGGCAATAACACATAGCCAGTCAACTCATAGCCAAAGGATAGGAAGAAAAAGGGTCATGATAGCCCTTGAGAAACAAAGTACAAGGGACTTGTGTGGAAGCCTGCTAACAGTACCATTAACAGTATCTAAATGAAATTTAACAAGCTCACAAAAAGAGATGGGGACACCTTAGCATTCAGAACAATATAATAACGAAACAAAACAAATAATGGCTTAAAATGATCTACAAGACTGAACAAAAACCCCAAAATTCCTGCACAAGGTGAAGGACTAGTCTTAACTACTAAATAAATCTCCAGAATTGTGTGAGAAAAAGTAAAAGGGAGCAATTACATTATGAAAATGGGGTGTGAAAGGAAGAAATACTACAGAGGAAGCAGGATGGGGCAAGGATTGGTAAGGTTGGAACCTTACTCTCAACTGAATTGAAGAGGAAACAATATACATGTGAATGAGTGTAGAAGTCTTCTGAACAAGTAGTGAGGTAAGAAAACTGGGGGACAGGGTGGGGGCAGGCTCATAGAGGAGTGTATAGATGGGGATTTGTGAGGGTGGGGGCAGGGAATAGGGAACACTTGGAGGAATGGGTGAAATGGGGAGGGTGGAGTAATAGGAAGAGAAGATAAGGAACAGGGATAGGGTAAAAAGAGGCTGAGAAAGAAAACAGTTTAAAAAAAAAAGGAGGGAAAGTTATAAATAATAATTAGGACTTTGAGAGTGAATGGGATGTTTATAGAAGCTCCCTTTGTGGTGGCAAAGAACTGGAAATTGCAAGGATTCCCATCAACTGGGGAATGGCTGAACAAACTGTGGTGTATAGTTGTGATGGACTACTACTGTGCTGTAAGAAATGATGAGTTCAATGACCTTAAAAAAAGACATGGAAAGATTTCTATGAAATGAAGAAGAGCAAGGTGAACAGAACCAAGAGAACAGTAACAGCAGTACTGTTTCAGGAACAACTCTGAACAATTAAATCATTTTTTCACTATTAAAAATATTCAAATTAAAAACAAAGGACATGTGAAGAGACTATACCCAGAGAAAAAAATTAGTAAACAGAAGTATGTATAGAATGTTACATGTGTGTGTAGATGTACACACACACCCCCATTTGTATCTAATAGTAGCCATGGGGGAGAGGGGGAAAGAAATTTATATGTTAACTTTGTAATATTATACTTGGAAGGAATAGCAAATTATACATGGTAGATCTGCAGTTTCAACTGCAATCCTTTTTATTTTACCGTGTGATGAAAAGTCTTCTTTCATTATTAAAAAAAAAAAAAACAAAAACAAACACCATACACACACATTAGCTTGCTGAATGTTGAAGAATGATATGGGAGCCTGATTCTCTCTCCAACTCTTTAAATTAACCCCACAAAACTAGAAGAATCAAATGACTTTATCTTTGGAATTCACACCACTGCAATGCCTTTTTCCTATGCTGTCCCTTCATCTTTTAGAATCTTCCTTTTCCTCCAGAAATAAATATAAAATGCTTTGTCATTCAAAGCCCTTCATAGTTTTTTAAAAAGCCCTCTTATCTTTACAATCTTCTTACACCTTATTCCTGGCCATATACTCTTCAAACTAGTGACACTGACTTTCTGGCTGTCTCACAAAAGAGTCTATTTCTGGCTGTCCTCCACTCTGGAATGCTTTCCTCCCTCCACTCCCAAATACTGATCTCCCAGGCTTCCTTTAAGTCTCACCTAAAATCTCACCTTCTTTAGGAAACTTTCTCTAACTCCCCAATTCCAATGCTTTTCTTCTTAATTATTTCTTATTTATCCTGTATAAGCTTGCTTTGTATTTGTTTGCATATTGTCTCCCCAACTAGATTAAAAGCTCCTTAAGATCATGGTTTGACTTTTGCCTCTTTTTGCTTTCCCACAGTGTCTGGCACATAGTAAGCACTTAATAAATGTTTAATGACTGATTGGTTGACTTAGCTTATATTCTATCTTTAGCTAATCACCCCAAGTCTGAGTATATTCCCCTCAAAAGTTACCTAGTATCTGTCTGGCATGAATTTTCCCAAAACCTCTTATATGCATGTTCTATCACTAAAATGTAAGTTTCAGGCAATTTTCAGATGATGAAATTAAAACTACTTCTAGTCATATGAAAAGTTGCTCCAAATCACTATTGATCAGAGAAATGCAAATTAAGACAACTCTGAGGTACCACTACACACCTGTCAGATTGGCTAAAATGACAGGAAAAGATAATGACGA
Organism: Myrmecobius fasciatus; assembly: GCA_023553655.1. Classification (NCBI taxonomy): domain Eukaryota; kingdom Metazoa; phylum Chordata; class Mammalia; order Dasyuromorphia; family Myrmecobiidae; genus Myrmecobius; species Myrmecobius fasciatus. The sequence continues at coordinate 148,711 of JAJPUD010002851.1, forward strand.
ATGTTGGAGGGGATGTGGGAAAACTGGGACACTGATGCATTGTTGGTGGAACTGTGAACGGATCCAGCAATTCTGGAGAGCAATTTGGAGCTATGCTCAAAAAGTTATCAAACTGTGCATACCCTTTGACCCAGCAGTGTTTCTATTGGGCCTATATCCCAAAGAGATCTTAGAGGAGGGAAAGGGACCCACATGTGCAAGAATGTTTGTGGCAGCCCTTTTTGTAGTGTCTAGAAACTGGAAACTGAGTGGATGCCCTTCAATTGGAGAGTGGCTGAGTAAATTATGGTATATGAATGTCATGGAATATTATTGTTCTATAAGAAACAACCAGTAGGATGATTACAGAGAGGCCTGGAGAGACTTGCATGAACTGATGCTGAGTGAAATGAGCAGAACCAAGAGATCATTATACATGGCAACAACAATACTATATGATGATCAATTCTGAAGAACATACTTCTCTTCAACAATGAGATGATTCAAACCAGTTCCAATTGTTCAGTGACAAAAAAAGCCATATACACCCAGGAAGAGGTCTGTGGGATCTGAGTGTGGACCAAGCACTTTCATACTTTCTGTTTTCTTTCTCAGGTTTTTTTTCTTGTAGATCCAATTTTTCTTGTACAGCAAAATAAATGTAAAAATATTTATACATATATTTGATTTATTATATATTTTAACATAATTAACATGTATTAAACTACCTGCCATCTAGGGGAGGGGGTGGGGGGAAGGAGGGAAAAATTTGTAACAAAAGGCTTTGCAAGGGTCAATGTTGAAAAATTATCTATGCATATATTTTGTAAATAAAAATAAAATGTAAGTTCCGTTCCTTAAACATTGTGTACAGTAACAGCAAGATTATGAGATAATCAACTATGACTGAATTGGCTCTTTTCACCAATATGGTGATCCAAGACAGTTCCAATAGACAGGATGGAAAATGCTATCCACATCCTAGAGAGAACTATGGAGATGAATGTGGATCAAAGCATAGTATTTACACCTTTTTTGTTTGTTTGCTTTGTTTTTCTTGAGCTCCCCCCTCCTCCTTTTGGATGATTTTTCTTGTACAACATGACAAATATGGAAATATGTTTAAAAAGATAGAACATGTTTAATCTATCTCAGATTGCTTGCTGTCTTGGGGAAGGGAATAGGGTAAGGGAAGGAAGGAGAAAAATGGGAATACAAAGTCTTACAAAAATGAATGTAGAAAATTATCTTTACATGTATTAGGAAAAATAAAATACTATCAAGAAAAAAACAATCTCCTTGAAGGCAGAGTATTTCATTTTGTTTTTGTATCGCCAATGATGGGCCCTGAAACAAAGTAAGCCAATAATCAATGTGTTGATTAGCTGATCTAGAATTGTTCCAAATTCACTACCATCATTCCAAAACTTAGACAAAGATTGCATTTCCAAAGTCTGTTTACAGACCAATGATCTTAATATTATTTTCTTATGGAAACATATAAATGATCACTGTATTTTATGGTACAATTCTAAGAGTATTCAGATAGGCAAAATGAATTTTTGTTTAAGTCATTTTATTTCATTGGGAAAATTATTTCAAACAACCTTGAAAAATAAAACAGAGCCAGTGCTATATAGACAAGTCACCTCCTCTCTCTGGGCCTTGGTTTCATTATCTATGAAATGAGGAGGAATGAATACTATTTTCTCTAAGATGCTTTCCAATTGTAAGACATTCTGAACACAAGAAGCCACATTTCACAGAAAAAACTAAGATCCAAGAGAACTAAGCTGGAGATGAGGGAAGACTGGAGTGCCTACACTCTTCTAGATAACTCAGAATTAGCAGAATTCCCCCTAAAAAGGGAGTAAGGGTAGAATGGGGGATAGAGGGAAGGAGGGGGTTTTGTGACTGTGAAAAGAATAAGGGTCTGAATTCAAACCCTAGCTCTACCTATAAGACTTCAGGCAAGACATTTACCCCTCCCTAAAACTAGTTTCCTCATTTGTAAGAGAAGATTGGATTAGACTGTCTCCCATATCCCTAGATCTACATCTAAATCCCATGAAGAAGACTAACTCAAAAATGAATTTCTAACAACTGACTTAAGAACTAAGACCATTACAAGGAAACCTTGCTGTCTTTAAGGATTTGGGTGGTAGTCTGTTGAGAGTATTTTTAAAATACTGATCAAAACTGAATGCCACAAAAGTATAATGACCAAGTTTAGTACCAAAGGAGATATGAAAAGGCATCTTCCTCCCACACCTCAAATCCTACTTCTCTGCAGAAGTGGGGAGAGCATAGGTACAGACTTTTTCCATATGATGATTACTTCAGCTAAACTTTTGCTCCTTTCTTTTTCATTCTTTGATATAAAGGAATGCTATCTGGGAAAAGGCAGGGAGAGGGAGACAGGGTCTACAAATACTAAAGAAGCTATAGGTAAGGCATCTCCATTAAACACAACTCAATGAAAGGTCTATTTAAAATAAATACTTAGTGTAAATGTAGCTTATATCCTCCAAATGTAATATATTATTATTATTGAACCAAGAGACAAGCATCAAAGTGACAAGTGTTATTATGTATAATTTTTGCAATATATGCTTAAATAACATAACGATAAATGCTGTAGCATGGTTTCAGAAGCCATGTAAAGCAACCTGAAAAAATGATTTAGATTTTAATGTGACCTTATCAAATTCCTGGCATCTACAATTCTTCTGAATTTACTTAAATAAATCATAGGAAGAAAATGCTCCGAATAGTTGATGTCTAGTAGACTCAATACTGAAAAGTCTGAACTCCTATACACTTTTAAAGTAATTATCATAATTGTGCATTTTTTAAACATAGAAAAGCAGAAGTTTTTACCTGAAACATAAAAATATAAGACATGGTCTTTGCAAATGTCAGCAGTGTTCTCAAGTCCCTTTCTAAAGTAGTAGTCTCTCTATGTTTGCTTGGTATCTTAATTTGCCTTTGGTTTCAGAAGTAAGCTTGCCAACTACTATTCCTCTCAAAACCTCAAAAATTCCATTACTAGTTTTAAACGAAATTAAAGGAAAATAGAAGCATTCAACCCATGGCAAAAGTATGTACAAAGTGTTTGTTGATGCTCATAAATAGACTGAGAAATTTAGACATGTCTGAAAGACAACTGCTGTATAGTTAACTGTTTTGCTCTGCTATGCAATGAAATAGAAAAAAAAAAAGAATTATTGCTGCCAATTCAAGTGAGCACAACACTACTTAAATTTAAACTGAAATGGATTATTTTTTAAAAACAAAAATTTAAATACATCCATATACATATATAAACAAATTTTTCATTTCAAAGTAGACTAACAGAGAAACTCATTTTTTACAAATTAAAAATCCACATGAAGTCAACATGTTCATGTCCTCTTCCTTTAAATTTTCTCAAAAGTGATAAGGAAGAAAAAGAATGAAAAGAAAAAAAAAGGAGGGGGGGGTTGGGGGTGGTCATCAGTGAGTTATAAATTCCCAGATATAAACCTCTGCCCAAGAAATAATCCTTTCCTAATCATGACTGATAAGAACTTGTTTCCTCAATAGATCCAGAGTAATATGGCTCAATTCAAATTTCCCACCCCAGTTATTACTAAAGTTGGAGAAATTGAGGAACCTCTTTACAACCTCAATTCCTCATATGTAAAATGAGGAATGTTGGATCAAATTAATCTCTATCTTCCCTTCCAACTTTAAATATTATGGCTTTAATTGCCTTGTTGTCCAATATGTTGATCTACAATCCCTTTGTCTGCCCCTGACACTCAGTAGGTACTTAACTAAATTTTAATTTTAAAAGTGGATTATTATATTCCACACTACATACTCTTCCCTCGATTCCTGTACCTTGTTCCTCACTGTCTCTCTGCCAGACCCTTAGCTACTTAACCTCTCTAATTCTATTCAGAACTTGCCCATCAATCCTCATAAGACTTGAGCTAAAGGCCTCACACCATCTGGAACCTACATCAACAAGACAGGAAGCTCTTGTGCCTACTGCTGTTGACCACCCCTGACAAAGATCTTATCTCAGGCCAAGGGAGCTACCATCAGTAGTTTTGGCTTGTATGGCAGGTCATAAATATAGAAACCAGGACAATTTGAGTTTCAAATGCTCTGCTCATTGCACAACTTAGAAAATATTCTTTTTTAAACCATGAATTTCAATTCTGAATTTGAAAATAGGGTCACTGCAGCTAAGAGCCTACTTCTACTCCTCCTTTCAGGGCTGCAGTGGAATAAAAAGGCATTCCTTATATCCTAATTTGGAACTTTTAATGAATTTTCCCATCAAAACACTGTTGTAAATTATAAGATTCTATAGGAATACACACACACAACACACACACTTTATAGAAATACATACCATTTTAGGTCTACCAATATGTTAAGTACCTATGATTTCATTAATATAATTTATTCCCTTGCCTGAAGATCACAACTCCCATGTAATTTAGAATATGATGTTTGAGAGTTGTTATGGCCAAAATAGTGATGAGCCTCTCTAAAACTGGCTAGACTGATCCTCAGACAATAAATATCCTGGACCAAAACTCAAAGCTTTTCCAGAAAAGCAAAATTTTGGTTTGCAAGAATCAGGGTTCTGTAGGCATAGCCAAGAAACCAGAGTCAATCCCCCACATACCATATATAATAAGATATCACAGTAGTATTTTAATATGGCATACAAGGGGTTAAATAGAATCCTGAGAAACTAGTCTGGGAGCTTAACCACTGTTTGAATGAATGAAACATTTATTTAGGACTTCTAATGTGCAAAGCATTATGCTAAGTTCAGGGACACACACAGACACAGACACACACACAGACAGACACACACACACACAAAAGGCAGCCCCTGTCCTCAAGGGGATTGATCATATGGGGAAAACAACCTAAATGGAAAATTTCTGCTGCAACTCAGAGAGAAAACACACAGTTCTTAGGGTGTAAGAGCAAAGGAGATGTTAATGCCTTTCTTGTCATTTTCACTAACAAAATTTGATCAGTTTCTCTTGTAGAACCATTTGACAGGGTTAAGGACTTTGAGGGAAAGAGCTTTACTTTCTGGGTCTTCAAGTCACTGTAGCTGTAGTCCCAAAAAAGTAGGCCCAGTCTGCAGGAATTGCTTCCCAGCATGATGGCTGAGGGTTCTAGACTAGAAACACTATTCTTCCCAAGGGTTCAGGATCCTGGGATGTCTCCATCCAGGTCTGAGGGATGATGCTGATTAGAGTGGCAGCACTCTAACTTACCCAGCACTTACCTCTTATATCTCCCTCACAGTGCCTTATTGCTTCAGCTAGACTGACTTGTTTGTAATATTATTTTCAACAGGAAGATGTATTCAGTGTTTTAAATGATCATTTTACTAAAGAAAGCCAGGATCATCTATATATCACAAAATTAACTGTAAAAAATGCATCATTTTCTTTACTAGAAATCATGCAAACAGCTAAGAAATTTGAACTGTTCATTCAACATAAATTAATAATGCTTAAAATGAAATAATTCACAAAATTAACAAATTAGGCAATATATTACTATTTGCAATCAACATAAAAGTCAACCTATTTGTAAAATACAAAAACCCAAAATTCTATCTTTAGAAAAATAATATAACCAATACAGAAAGATAGATTACATTATAAGGGAAGAGAATGAACATTTATTAAGTGCCTACTATACTTCATGGGCTGTGTTAAGCACTTTAAAAATATTATGTCAACTGATCCTCACAACAACACTGGGAGGTAAGTGATGTTACTGTTCCTATTTTACAGTTGAGGAAACTGACCCTGGGTCACACAGGCAGTTAAATATCTGAGACTGGAGTTGAACTCAAGTCTTGCTGGCTCCAGGTCCTGTACTCTCTTGACTTGTACCACCTAGCATCCTTGGTAAAATTGGTAATAATCATTCTCTCATATTTATTCTTTTTTAATTGGTATTTTATTTTTCCAAATATATGTAAAGATAGTTTTTAAAATCTGTAAGATTGTGTTCCAAATTTTTTTCTATCCTTTTCTTATTTCCCCCTCCCCAAGACAGCAAGCAACCTGAAAATAGGGTCACTGCAGCTAACAGCTTACTTCTACTCCTCTTTTCAGGGCTGCAGGGGAATAAAAAGGCATTCCTTATATCCTAATTTGGAACTTTTAATGAATATTCCCATCAAAACGTTGTAAATGATAAGATTCTATAGGAACACTCTCTCTCTTGGAATACATACCATTTCAGGTCTACCAATATGTTAAGTACCTATGATTTCATTAATATAATTTATTTCTTTGCCTGAAGATCACAATCCCCATGTAATTCTTATAAAATAATAATATTCCATTACATTCACATAACACAACTTATTCAGCCATTCCCCAACTGTCTCATATTCATTCAAAATTCATTAAACACCAACTAGGTAAAGGTTTTCATCACTCATTTACAACACCAATAAGTGTCCCACCTATGTATTATGACCATACAAGAAAGGTACAACCACTCATATTATGAATATCAAGCAATGTCTAAAACAGGAAGATAAACTGTTTACCAAAGTTTACTTGCCATAATCATGAAGAATATCCTCTACAGAGTTCAAATGCAAGAAATTTCCTAAGGATGACAAGGTCCTCCAAATTCTCTTGGTTAGCATATAATATTATTCTGATTTACATCCATTCTTAGAATATTATAGAGTTTCCTAAATTAGAACTAGGATCAGCTAAAAGGAATTAGTCAACACAGGAAAAACTAAAGCATGCCTGTTGTACAGGTTATATATAGTATGCAATTGAAAAAACAGCATATGGTTAGTTTGTCAATTAATATTAGAAAGAGTTGTTACAAGAGCCCTCAGTAGTCACTGGTCCAAACCACAGCAGAAAAGAATCTCCACTATAATTATTCAACTGGAGCATCCAGCCTCTGAAGATCTACAAGGAGCTGGAACCCACTAGCTTCCACTTCTAGATAACTTCTTCCTATTGGCTTCTAGTTCTACTTACCAGAGCAAAAATTCTTACCTGAGATCAATGAACTTAAAATCTACATACATATAATACACACACTAATAACTATATAACCTTTTAACATTAATTTACATTAACTCTATAATCTATGTATTTCATTTTATGCATTTAAGTACATCAATCTAAGAAGGGGGTCTATAAACTTCACCAGAATGTCGAAGGAGTCCATGACACAAAAATGGTTTAAGAATTCCTGGTCTAGGGGCAGCTAGGTGGTGCAGTAGATAGAGCACCAGCCCTGAAGTCAGGAGGACCTGAGTTCAAATCTGGTCTCAGACACTTAACATTCCCTAGCTGTGTGACCCTGGGCAAGTCACTTAACCCCAATTGCCAAATTATAAATAAATAAATTTTTAAAAAAAGAATTCCTGGTCTACACCAAAGAGAAAATCTAATTCCTCCTCCTACAGGATATCCCCCTCAAATACTGAAGAATGCTATCATCTTCCCACTGAATCTTCTTTTCTCCAAGGTAAAACATCCCCAGCTCCTTTCAACTGATCTTGTATGTCATGGTTCTTTATCATATGTCTTGGAGAGACAATACAAATGGCCTGAGATAGGCCCAGGAATGAAATGACTAGGAAGGGAAAATGCAAAGTGGATTGAGAGATTTTTGTCTAAGCTGCCCCCTGATATAAAAAACAAGAACAGAAACAACAACAACAACAACAACAAACAACAGAAATGGAAAACCTATCTTTCTAATACCAATATTCTTGTAGCACTATTAAAAGGCTGTGAATCATGGAATATCAAATTTTCCAAAGGATTAAAACTGTAAAGGTAACCCAAAGGACAATGATAGGTATTAGACTTCAATATGAAAAAAAGTAACATTATAGTTGAAATTTTAAGGATAGGAGCAGATAGGTGGTACAGTGGATAGAACACCAGCCCTGAAGTGAGGAGGACCTGAGTTCAAATCTAGCCTCAGACACTTGATACTTCCTAGCTGTGTGACCCTGGGCAAGTCACTTAACCTTAACTGCCTCAGGGGAAAAAAAATTTAAGTATGGAGAGGAATTTAATAGGTAAAGAGGGATAAAGATTCCAGGCATAAATATTAACAATTACAAAGGAGCAGAAGATATTAAACAGGAAGAGAGTAGGCCTATTTGTCCAGAATAAAGCTTATGTGGAAGCAATAGAGCAAGAGCCTGAAAAAAGCAGGATAACGCTATGCCTATAGAATTTAAACTAGTTAGTGGGGCAATAGGGAGCCTTTAAAGAATTGTGAGCAGAAGGAATATAACTAAATCTATGCAAGAGAAAGATGATTGTCAGGAAAGACTGAAGGGAGAAGAGACATAGGGTCTATCAGTAGCCAAAAATAACTATTAGAAGACTACTCCAATAGTATAGGAAAATGATAATGGTGATCATGGCAGATATCTTGGTTTTATCCCTCATTTGATATTGATAATTGAGGCTGCACTAAAAAAAAAGTTATCTAGTTTTCCTCAGTTATTTTCTATTATTTCACAATTACCTCACTGTCTTAAGACACTAAATTCTCAGGCACAGTTCTCACATAAAGTTAATGCACAATATCAAGATAAATTTTCATAAACTCAGTTTTGATCTCAAAACTCCCTCACATTTTTATCGGTTACGTGACAGAACAAAATGGGAACTGTTCATACGAGAGAACTACTATACAAAACCATGCAATTCAAAAGTAAGTGAAAAGTAACTATAAACTTATTTGTCTCCTTTCTAGAAATATTATTATTGCTGCTTTCATATCCCCCCCCTTTTTTGGTAATAATTTCAATTAACATTTCACATTTAAATAGTACTTTTAAGATTTGCAAAGCACTTTACATACATTATTTCAATTGGCCACAACCTGTGTCCTAGGAGCTATTATCATCCTTATTTTGCAGATGAAGAAATTTAGGACTGAAGAAGTTAAGCAAATTGTCAAGGTGACCTGAAATCAGTGAAGTCAGAGGTAGGCTTTGAGCCCCAGTCTCTATGAGGATGTCCTCTCTGCACAGCTTATCACACAGTAAAGACATTTGCAGTTATTTTTTTCTCTCTTCTTAACTTTTCAATCTGTTAGAAGTACAGACTAACCTTTGAGAGTCACCCAAGCTTCTCAGTCATTCTCGGCTCTTGCCTCTCTAGTCTATTCTGTTTCTCTAATATAATTCTCACATCTCTCCCTCCCCTCGCCCCACACTACACAGCTCCTCACACAGTGGCTATTTCAAGGCTTAGCAATTCTAATTTGCTTCCCTGCCTCCAGGCTCTCTCCTTCCTACTCCATTCCATAGACAGATATTTGTAAGCCATGGCTCTGAATAGTCACAGCCCAACTTATAGAATAAAAAATATCACACAGGTAGATACTTAGAAGGCCTTGACATTTTGTCCAAGGACTATCTTTCCAGACTTATTGAATATTACTCTCTTTATGGCCAAACTGGCCTTCTCATTTCCCTGACATTACACATTCCATTTCCATGTCTTTGAACATGCTGTCCCTCATAAGTGAAATTAAATTCCTCTTCACCCTATTTCATTGAATCTCTAACTCTATTCAAAGTTCAGTTTGGGTACCCTCTGCTATATAAAGTCTCTCCTGGCCTCTTCCCCACCACTGCCCCTGCCACTTGTTAGTGGCCTCCCTCTAGAAACTACCTATATTTTATATTTAATTTTATATGTACATGTTATTTATATGTATAGGTTAGGTCCTTGGGGACAGGGATCATTTGAATTTTGTCATTGTATATCCAGAACCTGGCATGTGATATTCCTTTCTCTGATCACAATCTGTAGTTATTCCATCCCTCTCTCCCTCATGCAAACCAAACATTTTTCTTCATCTTCAAGGTGATAAAGATCTTGCCAGGCCATCACTCCTTTAATGGCTATGCTCTCCTTCCTTCCCCATCTCGATTCTACCCTCTTAAATCCCTTGTCCCTTTTCGTATGCCAGTCATGCCCTGCCCAGCCTCAGCTACCAATTGTTGGCATTTCTCCTAGTCACCTGTTGCTAAGTAAGCCAGAGAAAAATCATTAAACCTTGTTGACTGGGCCCATGTAACTTAGTTATCTAAAATTGGCCCTCACTACAGCAAGGAAATCTTTCTGTTACTCATCCCACACTCCCCATAGCAGTTTTTCTAAACCTTTTTATCCTATCTCCAATCTCCCAGGCTTCCTCTTCCCCCCCCTCTCTTGCAGAGAACCCTGCTTTTCATCCCACTGAACAAACAGACCATTTGCCCAGAGCCCCCTTTTTTGCCTTCCTCCTCATTCACATCAGCTTCTACCACTGTCTCCATTTCACTCTTGTTTCAAGGTTCTTCTTCCAAAAGCAAAGACCTACCTACAAGGGCCTCCACTCCATCCTGTCTTCTCCAGCAGATTGTCTTCTCTATCATGCTACTCTTTTCATATATTTCCAACTTCCCCTTGTCTAATGGTTGTTTCCTTACTTCCACAGTCGTGCCTCTGTTTCCCTATCCTCCTTCTTTGGAGAAGGGTGTCTACAGTACTATTTCCTTTTCTCTCACTTTCTCTACTTTTCAGTTGGATTTGCAACTGCTCTCCCCAACTTATAAGCAGTCTCTTAATTTCCAAACCCTGGCCTTATCTCAATCTTTCTCATTCTTGACCTTCTGACACTGTAAAATGCTCTCTTCACCTTGATTTCCTCTTCTCCCTAGTTTTTTGGAGCACCACGTCCCCCCTCGTTTTCTTTTGGTGAATCTTCATTCGGGTCACTCCCATTTACAATGGGTATCTCACAGGGCTCTTTCCAGGAACCTCTTCTCTTTATTCTATTTCACATGATGCTTTCACCAGCCATCAGTCAATTATCATCTTAATACTAATGATTCTCAAATTTGTCCAGCCTTAATCTCTTTCATCTCTACCTCCAGGTCACCTCCAATTGGATGGCTCAAAGAAATCTTAAACTCAATATGCTCAAAATGGAACTCATTATATTTCCTCAAAAACCCTCTCCTCTAAAGAGCCAGCTACATCCAGAGAGAGGCCTCTGGGGACTGAAATTGGAGCACAACACAGTATTTTCACATTTTGTTTGCTTGCTTGTTTTATTTTTCTTTCTCATTTTTTTCCCTTTAATCTGATTTTTCTTGTGCAGCATAATAAATGTGGAAATAGGTTTAGAAGAATCACACAAGTTTAACCTATATTGGTTATTTGCAAGGGTGAATGTTGAAAGCTATCTTTGCATGTATTTTGAAAAATAAAAAGCTATTATAAAAAATAAAGAGGGGAAAAAATTCTCTCTTCTTCCTAATTTTCCTATTACTATCAAAACCACCAAACTCCCAATCACCTAGACTTAGAATCTATGTGTCAATCTCTCTCATGCTGCTCCCCAAATCTAACCTGTTGCCAATACTTATGCTTTTTAACCTTCATAACAACTCATTCTATCCTGACATTGCCACTACCCTGTGTCATCTGTGTCACAAGTCTCTTTCCATTCAGCATCAAAATGATCTTCCTAAAGAGGGGGGTCTGATCATTTCACCAGCCCATTCCATAAACTCCTGTGATTCCCAACTATCCTTTTAAAAATAAAATCCTCTGGTGTTCAAAGCTCTTAATCACCTGCCCACCCATATTTCCAATTTTTATTCTTTTCAGCCCCATGCCCTAGATGGTATGCAATCTAATGATGCACTGACCTCCTAGCTGTTCCTCTCCCAAGATACTTTCCCTACTCTGAAGGCTTTCTCTGGCTATTCCCCATGTCTCCCTCATTTCCACTTCATGGCTTATCTGGCTGTCTTTAAGTTATGGCTAAACCCCACCTTCTAGAGCAAGTCTTCCCAATATCCTAACCTCCTTAATTCTGGTGCCATCCCTCTGTTGATTATCTCCAATTTATCCTGTATATATTTTAATATGTGTGTCGTCTCCCTCATTAGACTGTGAGTTCTTGGAGGGCAGGGACAGCAGAGTGTATTGCACATAGTATGTGCTAAATAAACGTTTATTGATTGATAGATAGGAACACTGAACTGGTTGCCAAAAAAGAGATGGCAACAGCTCTTAAAATAAGAAGCAGTCAAGAAAGAACCATCCAGAAATCTACATATTATAATAATGGCTTAAACAGCAAGCAACATAGAATCATTGGCTACTTTGTGGGTAGGCCAAGCAAAAGAATCTAAGGTTCATTTCTTGCTAAGATTTTAGAAGTTGCTGAACTCTGATTAAAATAATTTTTACAAGCAATTTAAAATCAAATTTCATTATATTCCCAATTCAAACACACCATTTTGATGAATTTTATTTTGCTTATAGAACCAAAAAACAAAATAAAATTTTAAAGTTACACAAGAGGGGCAGCTAGGTGGCGCAGTGAATAGAGCACCAGCCCTGAAGTCAGGAAGACCTGAGTTCAAATCTGATCTCAGACACTTCCTAGCTGTGTGACCCTGGGCAAGTCACTTAACCTCAATTGCCTCAGCAAAAAGCAAAAAAAAAAAAAAAAAAAAGTTACACAAGAACCATAAATAAGTTAACTTTTTTGGAGGGTGGCAGGAAGGTTGGGGAAGGTAGGCAATGATGAACTGATCCATGCAATCTATAATTCCCATGGCACTTCTAATTTTACAAAACCTATTCCTCACAACCATCACCACCCCCTCGCCCCAGGAGGTAAATGGCAGGCTTTGGCTTTCAGACTAGGTTAAAATAAATTTGTTTTCGATTTAAATGAGGTCAATTTTCAGAATATATGAATGTCCAAGCCATCACTTACACAATCTGTTAGGCAACAGGCCTCTCAAATTCCTAATCTAAATATTTTCCACAATAGGTATATGGTATTTTCTGTGCAGTTATTACATTAATTCTAACACTAAAATGTGTCGTTTCAAAGGCAATCTTTCTGTAAAAAGGAGAGGGGAATAAAAATTGGCTCTTTATCCCTAACAATCCACTAAATTATCAAGTATATTCCAGTAATTAGATAAAAACACTAAACAGGGTGGCTTGAGTAAGACAAATTTATGCAGGCTTCAGTTTTTTTTTTTTTTAATAAATCAATGAGACGAAAGGACTGAATTAGATGATGACCATATTACTTCAACATATAAATAATATGATCATGTAAATCAGTATCACTGGTCCCTAAAACTAACAAGTTAATTGATCCTGGGTATGCCAAAATCTCTTGACTATGTCAAGTATTTCAAGTTTTAGCATCTTAAAACAAAAATTTTACTGTTTTACACCTACTACATAGTTATATAAGGTATTAATAAAATATTATAAGTGTGGAGCTCTCTGGAAATGGAAGATTATATAAGTACAAAGTATAATTATTCTTCATTACAAAGCAACACAATATTCTCTTAAGATTTTTCTGGTAGTAAAGTTTAAAGGAACTTTTCTTAAAAGACTAGAAGGAGAAAACTGCTAAGGTCAAAGCACCTTAGAATACTTATCACTTTCTGAAGTATGGATCTACATAAACTTTTCCTCTTCTTCCCATCCTTCCCAACTGCAGAGTTTCAACTCTTCTACTAAACACAGACATAATATCAAGCAATTTTTAAGCTAAAATTAAGGGTTATTTTAAAAATGAAAGAAAAACAAATTCTTTGTTATATAGGATAGCTCTAAGGGAAGGACAATAAAGGGAAATTTAGGAAATGTAAAAATTCTTTTTAAAATTCAAGTAAATCTGGGGCAGCTAGGTGGCGCAGTGGATAGAGCACCAGCCCTGAAGTCAGGAGGACCTGAGTTCAAATCTGGTCTCAGACACTTAACATTCCCTAGCTGTGTGACCCTGGGCAAGTCACTTAACCTCAATTGCCTCAAAAAAAAGCAAAAAAAAAAAAAAAAAAAATTCAAGTAAATCACTAGTAATATTATTTACATCGAATTTTCATTAAATAGTATTATTTAAATAAGTATTTAAATACTGGGTTTTTTTCCCTAACTCCATACTCTAACTTCTCTAAGACATGAAACAGTGTATAAGCATTTCCTTAACAGCCCATACCCCAGATTTCTGCAATACAATATTCCCTTCCTAACCTATTAAATATTGATGTTCCTCTCAATCTGATCTGGGTTCCTTTTTCAGCACTCTCTTCTGGATGATCTCTAATCTCAACCACATTCTGCTTTCACTTTTCTTCTCTACATTGAGAAGCAGCAGGAGCATATTGCTTTGGGGACAGAAGCACCTAAGTTTAAATTCCCCTTCAGACAGAAAATTTAGCTGTGTGATCCAGAACAAGGCATCTTAACCATTCTGATCCTCGGTTGCCTCATCGGTAAAATGGGGATAAAACCTGTACTAAGATCTTATAGGGCAATAAGAGGATCAAATAAAATATATGAAAGAATGTAAAGCACTTTTGTAAACAGAAAATTATGACAAAAAGCCAGCTTTTCTCATTATCCATTTTACAAATGGACAGAAATCTATTTGTCTATCTCAACTCTTTCCCCAAGTTCCATTTCCTTATTCCAATCACCTGACAAGATATTTTACCTGGAATGGCTTCCTACACCTCACACTGATAAGCTGAAAAAGAACTCACTATCTCCCTAACCCCCCACATCCATGTACTCTTCCATTAAATTCAATTTTGCCTTTTCCTTCTCTCTCCCCTTCACTCCAGCCATCTCTTTAAGTGCCAGGTTCTACAATATCTCTCTAATTCATATTAACTGCAACTACTCCTTTTTAGATACTAGTTTCTTCTCACTGAGAGGGTTATATACTTCTGCTACCTCAGTCAGTTTATTTATAAAAAGCCCTGGGTTAAAAGTGCTAAGATACAAAGAAAGCACAATCCAAGTCACTATTGATCAGAGAAATGCAAATTAAGACAACTCTGAGATACCACTACACATCTGTCAGATTAACTAAGATGACAGGAAAAGATGATTAATGTTGGAGGGAATGTGGGAAAACTGGGACACTGTGAACAGAACATTCTGGAGAGCAATTTGGAACTATGTTCAAAGATTTATCAAACCGTACATACCCTTTGACCCAGCAGTGTTTCTACTAGGCTTATATCCCAAAGAGATCTTAAGGGAGGGAAAGGGACCCCCACATGTGCAAAAATGCTTGTGGCAGCCCTTTTTGTAGTGGCAAGAAACTGGAAGCTGAATGGATGCCCATCAATTGGAGAATGGCTGAATAAATTATGGTATATGAATGTTATGGAATATTATTGTTCTGTAAGAAATGACCAGCAGGATGACAGAGAGGCCTGGAGAGACTTGCATGAACTGATGCTGAGTGAAATGAGCAGAACCAGGAGATCATTATACACGGCAACAACAAGACTATATGATGATCAATTCCCATGGACATGGCTCTCTTCAACAATGAATTATCTCAAACCACTTCCAATTGTTCAGTGAAGAAAGCCATATACACCCAGAGAGAGGGATATGAAATTTGGACCACAACATATTATTTCCATGATCTCTATCGATGTTTGCTTGCATTGGGTTTTCTTTCTCAGATATTTTTTGTTCATGTAGATACGATTGTTCTTGCACAGCAAGATAAGTATGGAAATATGTATACATATATTCGACTTGTCAAGTATTTTAATATAATTAACATGTAATGGACTTCCTGACATCTAGGGGAGGGGAGGGGACTGGGGGGGAAATTTGTAACAAAAAGCTGATCAATGTTGAGGAACTACCCATACATATGTTATGCAAATAAAAAGCTTTAATAAAAATAAATTTAAAAAAATTTTAAAAGACTAGATGATGATCAATTCTGATGGGCATGGTTCTCTTCAACAATGAGATGTTTCAAACCAGTTCCAACTGTTCAGTGATGAAGAAAACCATATACACCCAGGGAGAGGCCTGTGGGATCTGAGTCTGGACCACAACATAGCATTTTCATGTTTTCTGTTGATGTTTGCTTGCATTTTGTTTTCCCTTCTCAGGTTTTTTTTTCCTTGTAGATACATTTTTTCTTGTACAGCAAGATAACTGAATAAATATGTATACATATGTTTGATTTGTCATATATTTTAACATAATAAACATGTATTAGACTACCTGCCATCTAGGGGAGAGAGTGGGAGGAAGGAGAGAAAAATTTGTAACAGAAAGCTTTGCAAGGGTCAATGTTGAAAAATTACCCATGCATGTTTTGCAAATAAAAAGCTTTAATAAAAAAAAAATCTTTTTATACAAAACACACACACACACACACACACACACACACACACACACACACACACA
>JAJPUD010002851.1:165009-178952 GCA_023553655.1 Myrmecobius fasciatus
ACACACACACACACACACACACACACACACACACACACACACACACACACACACACACCCAGAAAGCAACCAGTGTGGGAAACCTCCCTTAAAATTTACTCAGGGCAAGTTCTAATCAGACAGTAAATGAAATTTTAAGTTTGGGCTAACCGATGCATTCCTGCTCATTGTATTTGTTCTGACAGATTTGGGAAAATGTGGATAACTTCCTTTCTTTACCTATTTATCGAGTCCTATAAGATTTTAGTGCTTTGCATTTTATGTATTTTCTGTGGTTTGAAATAAAGGTAATCCTGTACACCCCCCAAAAAACAAACAAACGAACGAACAAACAAAAAACAAAGGAAAGCACAGACAAGGTACATGCCCTCAAGGAGATCACATTCCAATGGAGGAAATAATATCTAAATATCAATGTATATGCAACATGACACAAAATATATATAAGTAAACTGTAAGGAGAAGACATCAGCAGCTGATGGGAACTAGAAAGGCTCTTTCAGGAGATGGGATGTAAGCTAAATTGTAAAGATCAAGAAAATCTATTTTTTAGTAGGTGAGGGGAAAGAGCACTGCAGTCATAGAGGATATTTAGTGAAAAAAAAAATACAGCACTTAAAAGATAAGACACATTTCTGGACATGGTCTATGCCAAAATCTGTTTTGTCTGAATTATACTTATTTATTACAAGATTTTTATTTTCCTCAATGGGGGAAGCTGAGAAGTAAAAGACACAGATACTGCCTAAGTGAAAAAAGGAAAGTAAAATTAAATCAAATTAAAAAGAAAAAGGAACAGAGTTATCCAACTACATTAGCCTTCTTGCAATCAAGAATTGCAATATAATACTTATCTGTAGCTATACAGTGAAAGTACATAGGGAAAAATAGGAGGTAAGAAAACCAGAAAGGTAAGAAATAAGCATTTATTAAATGGTCACCGTGTCAAGCAAGCACTATGATAAGCATTAGGGATACCAAGAGCAAGATTCACATCCTAAAATAAAACATGTGTATAGAAGTTATGTTTAAAAAGTAAACTGGAAATAAAGACAAAGGGAAAAATCTATAATTCAAAGAAATTTGGAAAGATTTCCTACAGAAGGTAGGATATTTAGGTTTTATAAGGAAACCAGGGGACCTCAGAGGTAGAGACAAGGAATATACTCTGTTGGTTGTTTGATGAACACCAAGGAGGTCAGTATTACTGCACTGCAGAGTGTGGAAGGGAAACGAATATCTAAGAACTGAAAAAATAGGAAGGGGCTAGTTATAAAGGAGTTAAGAACCAAAAGGGGGGTTATATTGGATCCTAGAAGTTATAAGGAGCCACTGGAGTTTAATGAACAGGACGGCGACATGGTTAGAGCTGTGCTTCAGGAAGATCACTTTAGCAGCTGAGCAAAGGATAGAGTAGAAAAGGGAAAATCTGAGCCAGGGGAGCCCCCCAGCAGCTTGGAGCACTGGCCAAATGTGAGGTGATGACAGTCTGTGGTAGTGTGGTGGTGGAGTCAGAGGAGAGAAGGGAGTACATAAGAGAGCTGCTGCAAAAGTGCAACTGGCAGGATTTAGAATAAATGGATAAGGATGGTAGGAGTTAAGTGGCAAGGAGGTACACTTTGCGAGTCTGAGTAACTGGGAGGAAGGTAATGCCCCTGATAACAAGTTAGAAAAAAAGGAGAATTGGAGTGGAAAGAGAAACACTGATTTTTTTGGCAAATGGCCTCAATTATTTTAGTAAACATCTCAAGTGTTCAGGTGAGAAGAGGGTGGGGGGGAGAAGGATGGGAAGGATTTGAAGAGAGACAAGAATGTTTGAAAGAGTCCTAGTGGTGAGAGAGTTAATAAGGAACGGAAAAAAAGTCTGCCTTTTTGCAGTGAGGGTCCTATTATGTAACCTAAATTGATCTTGGACCCAGTCTGCACAGTCTCCCAATTTTCTTCAGCTTTCTTCAGTTGTACTTGAACAGGAACAAAAGTGGTGGATGATGGAGGTAAAGATTGAAGTTTAGCAAGGGGTAATGTGTTACAGAACAAAGGGGCAAAGGAATCAAGGGCAGAGAATGGTAGAGTTTAGTACATTCATGAAAGGATACAAATACGGAAGGAAAGAGTGTAACCAGTGCAGGTATCATGGCTTGGGAAAGTACTAAGGGGTGGAAGTAATAAAGGTCAAAATAGGAACAAAGAACTGAGTTAGGCATCATAAAGCATTGTAGAGATGGAATGAGAAAAGATTATGCTTATATAAAGCAATTTCAGAGTTCCTTAATATGGAGCTGGATGGTAGCAAAGTCAAGGGTACAACCTAAGCAATCTTCCTAACACTACTATGATTCTGTTCCTGAACAAATCAAATATACACCCTTAACTGTGGTATGCAAGGCCTTACATAAGACCACTCCAACTTAAATGCCAACTATTTATATCATTCTACTCTTCTTTCCACATATTCTACATTCCAGCCAAACTGAACTACTCTCCATCCCCATTCTTATCTTGCCTTCTCCTCAAGGTCATGTCATCTGCACACTTTGAATGTATCTGCCCTTCTCCCCATGCAATCTATAAAATGGCAGAGAAACACACATATCCCCCCACCATTCTTCTCCTACCACCACCCCTATGAACCCAAAATAAAAGTTATCTTCCCTTCCTCAAACTGCTCACTACATTTTGCCTGGACTACTCTTCTGTGCTTCTCTCTTTCATGTAAAAATTATTATTACTACTATTATTATCATTATTATTTACTAATCATTCTCCCTATTAGATTTTAAGCTCCTGAAAAATCAGGCTTGTGTTGTCTCAGTTACCTGTAATTCTGGAGACCTTAGAACTTGTATACTTTAAGTGCCTAATTAAAATTTGGTGAAACTTGTCCCTGAAGAAGCAAAAGAAAAAATTGCATTTTAGGGAGCCTACCTTCTTTGCAGAATTGGGGCTGGGTAAATTTCAGTACATAATATAGCATGTACTAGCAGACTATTGCTAAAGTAAGTTAGGTTTGCTAAATTGTGGTTTTTTCCCCCCTTCTCTTTTGAAGCAAGGGATGCTTCTCTGGGTAGAGAGAGTGGAGTACAACCAAAGATATCAATAAAAATTTTTAATGAATTGGACATGAAAATGATCAACAATACTTCTAGCTTTCTTTCAAACAAGGCAAGCACTACTTTACATTACTCTAAGCCAGTGGTTCTTAATATTTTTTACAAATATTTCATTACTTCCATAATATTACAACCTTAAAAACCTACCAAATCTAAAACTCTCAAAAGAAATAAATGGCAGGCATCTGCCTCATTATCATTAGCACCATGATCTGACAAACTGAAATAATCAAACCAAGCTCATAATAATTCCTTTTTTTCTATAAAAGGGGAATTCTCAGACTGTTCACAAGTATATGAAATATATTTAAGCAGAGAAAGCTAAACTAAGTACATAAATTTTGATGAAAAAAAAATTTAAGATTTGCCAGCAATCATTTCTATGATACACAAATCAAGAGGGAAAAACAGAAATTACCATGATAGTCCACATTCAGCAACAATCTCTTATAAATCACATATTTACAGGTTAACATGAAAGCATCCTTCTAATCAAACATCTCCACAAAGCCCAAGACAAGGACATTTTTTTTTTTTTGGGGGGGGGGGTTGGTGAGATTTTTTTTTTCCTTTTCTTTTTTTGTTTGTTTGTTTGTTTGTTTTTGGTGGAGGAAATTGGGGTTGACTTGCCCAGGGTCATATGGATAGTGTTAAGTATCTGAGAGACAAATTTGAACTCAGGTCCTTCTGACTCCAGGACCGGTGCTTTGTCTGGTGTGCCATCTAGCTGCCCCCATGAGAACAGATTTTAAAAGAACTTGAGTTATTTAAATATAAGTTATCACATATCAATAGTTTACTTATCCCTAAGCCTCTTTTTTTTTTTTTTTTTTTGGCTGAGGCAACTGGGGTTAAGTGACTTGCCCAGGGTCATACAGCTAGTTGGGGGGTGGGAGGGGAGGGAGGCAACAACAATAAAAAACTAGTTTTCTCCCAAAGAATGTAATTTTCTAAAAAAAATAAAATAAAACTAGTGACAAAGTATTAAAAGCCACAAAATAATTTCTAAATGTGGAGATACTGTAAGTTGAAACAAACAAAAAATCACACAAAGTAAAAAGAAGTACTATGAGATTTTCCTCCATGCCATCTACATATTTTCCACTAAATTACTCCAAGGTGATTTTAGGTTCTGAAAGCTATAACAGAGAAGCATAAACTTTGACATTTCCCACACCAACCTGGAAAGGCTTCAAAGAGAGAGGCCTAGCCAACAGTGAACTGTAGTCAAATGAGGAGCTTAGATAAGTTCAAAGAGGCTCATTACCATAAGGTTGGAATATAGGTGAAATGTTTTGGACAGTTACAAACTGCAAACTTTAAAAAAATCTTTTAATATATTTATATAGCAGTTGTCACCAACAATAGTAAAAAATATCTAAGTTCTACATTCATCTATCTGTTTTCAATACCTATAGTATCCCTACACAAAAACAACTCTGAAATATCATATACACCTTCATATCACAAATAGGGAAACATTCTAAAGTATAAAATATCTAAAATATCTCACTAGAAAGAAAAATATATATTTCCTAATTGATTATTCAATAGATATCTTTCTACTTCATCTGAAGTAGATGTGCTCTAGACCAGAGATTCTTAAACTTTTTTTCTGCCTAAGAAATACTTACATGACTCTGGATATATAAGTATATAAAACAGGTATACAAATAAAACATTTACTAATAATAAATCACAATTGTGCACCCCCATATTCAGTTACAAGATCCCATATGGGGTGGAGAACCATAGTTTAAGAAGCTGGGCCCTAGATCATTAATTGTTGCAACGTATTAAAGTATCTCCTCCTGTACTTTCCCTCAGAGATGTCCTATTTGCCTCCAATTGTCACCTCTATATAGATGGCCTGCAAACAGATCTTTCTTTTAAAAATGTCTTCCCCCTTTTTATGTCACTGTCACTTCACAATCACTTGTCTCTACTTCCAAAGGACTCTCTTGTAACAAGTAAGTACATTAAGCAAAGAAATCAATGTAACAGCCATGCCTTAAAACATCCTGCATATTGAACCTCCAGTCTACTACTCCATTCTATCCAGAGTGGATATATATCACCCTTCACTCCTACTCTTCATCCCTAATTGCAAGGTCTCTTACTCCCACTCTCCTCAAGAATAAGGATCTCCCCCAACCACCCTCCAGTCTATTCTTCTAGATCTACCCACTCCTTCCACTATGCTCTTTATAATTAACAAACTTAACGTTTTTTCTTTCTCATTCCCCATTCCTTCTTAATTTTAGTGCCTTCCCTTTGCGATTAGCCTCAATTTATTCAGTTTGTATCTTGTCTGTACATAGAGTTTTGCATGTTGTCTCCCTCCTAATAAGCTCCATTGAAAGGAGAATCTTTTTTTCACCTTTCTTTGTATCCCCAGAACTTAGCAGGTCTGGCACTCTGTAGATACTTATTAAACACTAGCTAACCAACTAAATGACTGATAACACTGCATTGCTGTTCATCCTTTCTAGAAGTGATTAAACTTTCCATCACACTTAACCTCCCCACCCCAGAACTCAATGGTGTGAGTTTAAGACTTAAAGCACTCCCTACCTCCCACTCTGCCACTTCCAGACTATCATTCTACCATCATCTCTCAGCAACATCCCCCCACCTAAGGGCCACACTATACAAACTTATCACCCAAATTAAGATCCTGGTGGCTTGGATCTACCAATTTCTAAGACATTCTCCTGCTCTCCTCAATGGGTGCAGAACCTGGCTCACAGTCTCTTTCCTTCACATCACAGACACACCAATCCCTCTAACTTCAGGCCTTTAGCCCTTCCCTGGCCACACCCTCCTCCCCTCCCTAGCTCCACCTCTCCGTAAATGAACCCTGTTCGGAGCCCTGGGTGAGGATTCACTGGGCCCACCTCGCCAAACCCAAATCCCAGATACACCTTCCCCCCTCCCCCCAGTCACACCTTCACACTGGGTGAAGTCACAGAACTGATACTCACTGCACCCACCACCAATGTAGCAATGTCAACCTCTCAGACATCCTTGTCCACTCTTGCCACCTTCACTCCAATCTCGCCCCGAGATGCCGCCCTTCTCCTCGCCAAGGCCAGCCCCTCTCTAAGCATCTCTGCTCCGATGCCCTTGGCACTACCATCCCTACTCTTTCCTTAGATTTCAGACTGACTTCTGTGTTGCCTTCAACCACTCCTGTGACTCCTCCATCCTCAGAAATTACTCCTTTGGTCCAACTTCCCCCAGAGTTGATGTGTTCTCATTGGTGGCCGGCCTCCTTGAGGAGGTGGTCTGCATTAGATTCTCTTCCTTTTCTCCTCTCTTCCTCTTCTAAACCTTCACACTACAGCTTCCTACCTCCTCATCCAGCTGGAACTGCCCTCTTCCAAGTAGCCAGCTACCTCTTGGCTGCTAAATCTAATGACCACAACTCTCTGGATCCTCATCTTTCTGGGTTATCTGCAGCCTTCTGACATGGATGATCACTCTCTCTTCCCGATTCCTCTTTCCTCTAAAAAGTTTCTTGCCCTTGCCCTCTCAGTTGTCCTGCTCCTTAGGTAGCTCTTTCCTTAAGAAGGAATGGGGAATGAGAAAGAAAAAACGTTAAGTTTGTTAATTATAAAGAGCATAGTGGAAGGAGTGGGTAGATCTAGAAGAATAGACTGGAGGGTGGGAGGGGGAGATCCTTATTCTTGAGGAGAGTGGGAGTAAGAGACCTTGCAATTAGGGATGAAGAGTAGGAGTGAAGGGTGATATATATCCACTCTGGATAGAATGGAGTAGTAGACTGGAGGTTCAATACCCAGGATGATTGCCAGATTTTCCTGGAGGGATACTGACAGATCATAAATTATTTCTCCCTCTCCTCCCCCTTTCCTTTTAGGTGATTTCATCAGTTCTAATGTGTATCATCTCTATGCAAATGATTCCCGTATCTATTTATCCAGCCCTAGTCTCTCTGCTGAGCTACAACACTGCATCTCCAACTGTCTCTTGGACATCTTTAAGCCCTAAGTCCCACAGACATCTCTGACTGAATGTGCCTCACAGAATGCATTCTCTTCTCCCATCTTCACCCTCCCCTCTTCTGAATTTCCCTTTCATAGCAGAGGGCACAATCACTCTCCCAATATCCAAGCCCAAAAGTTATTCTCTAAGTCTTCACTCTCACCTTAAATATTCAGCCCATGGTCCCTTTTGTCCCAATAATTCCCCTCCATCTTAGAGCCACAATTCTGGTTCATCACCCTCTCATCTTTCTAGCCTCCTGATGGTCTCCCTTAACTCAAATCTGTCCCCACTCCAAGTGTTCTCCATGCAGATGCCAAAGTTATTTTCCTTAAGCATAGCCCTGACCATATCATTTTCTATCCCAATTCAACTAAGGCCACTGGTTCCTTATTATCTCCAGGATCAATTACAAAACGTTCTGATTGGCCTTTAAAACCCTTCAAAACCTGCCCTCTTCCTACATTTCCATTCCTTTAACTTCATTCTCCCCTTTAAGTACTGTAAGACACAGTGGTAAGGGCCTATTTATCATTCCCTGGAGATGACCCTCCGTCTTTCCAGACAGCTATTCTCCAGCAGAACGGCTATCCCTTCTCACCTCCACTTTCTTGCTTTCTTTCCTAAAGTCCTCCAAGATTCAGCTCAGATTCTACTTTCTGCACAAAGTCTTTCCTGCTCTCTCCCCATGCCTATCACTTTCCCTGAGATATACAGCATATCCACATGGTATATATCTTGTATGCATACAGTTATTTGCATAGTTTTCTTAATTAGAATGGGAGCTGCCAAAAGGCGGGAGCTGCTAAAAGGGTTGAACTGTGTTTCTGCCTTTATTTATATATCCACTGCTTATTATAGTGCCTGACATATAGTGAGCATTTAATAAATGCTTACTGACTGAATTATTGGGAATACTGTCATTGTTCTGAAGACTTTCAATGTTGTTTATCCTTTATGTTATTGTGATTATCATGGACATTTTCTCCTGTTTCTGCTCACTTTGCTCTGCATCAAAATACACAATTATTCCCAAGTTTGTAAGAATTTTTCCTTTTGTTATTTCTTATCACACAATAATAGTTATATTCATAGACCAAAATTTATTCAAACACTTTCCAATCAATGGATAGCCACTTTCCCTCCAGTTCATCACTACTACAAAAAGTAGTATAAATATTTTTATATATATAGGAAATTTCCCTCTACCTCTGGCCTTCTTCAAATGGATATCTAGTAATGGTATCATTGGTCAAAGGGTACATACAGTTTAAGTGATTTTTTAAATATGATTAAAATTTTTTTCCAGAATATCAAGCAATTCTCAGTATTACCAACAATGTATCAATATGTCTGTCCACCTACAAACTCTTCCACAATTATTCTCATCTTTCATCATGTTTGCCAATGTGATGGATATGGAGCTAAACTTCAAGAATTGTTCAATTTCCATGTTTTGTACTGTCAGTGGTAAATTTCATTCTTATTAAAAAAAAATGATGATAATTTGCATTTCCTCTTTAGAAATCTATTTGTTCATATTTCTTGATCATGTTCATAAAATAGCTAAGACCCTCTTTCCTAAGCTTCAATGTGTTTCCAACTGTTCCCAACTTCATGTACTGACAGCAATATCAACTGAACTGTGCCCCCACTCCCAACTTACTGTTTTTCTTCCCAAACCAATTGCAACATGTGATTTCTATTTTATGAGATCATAGATTTAGAGCTAGAAGGGCCTTTCACAGATTAACCAGCATACCCATTATTTTAGAGATCAATCATTACAAGCTGCATGCCGGGCCATATACTAAGTACTCTGTACACAAAACCAGAAAATTAGCAGGGGTCCTCAAAGAACTTGACAGAAAGCATTGATGGGAAGGATGGGGAAGACCCTTGTATGGGAAGAAAGTAGCATTAGAATACAAGAACCCAGAAAGACCCCCTTGAGAAGAAAGGTTAAGTGCCGAGTAAAATCCCATAATCTATAGCTTGAGAGCTGGGATGCTGTTAGCAATACTACCACACTCTCTGTCCCCAGGCACACAATATGAGTGTAACCTTGGACACCTCCAAATCCTTCATCCTATATATCCAACACCTTGCACTGTATAAATGAAATACTTTTACATAAAATAACAAAATTTTGTCTACTACTTCCAAAAATAACTTCTACATTATGGAGAACTTGGATGATTTGCTGCTTACATTTGCCCATGCCCTTGCTTCTTTTTTATAATGATCTTTTACTAATTGTTTTCATTTGTCAAATCTTTCCCATCCTTCAACAGTCAATTCGAATGTCTCCATGATGCCTTCCCTGATCAATCATAAATTAGAACCAGAAGAAGACTCACACATCCCTCTTCATTTTACAAAAAAAAAAAAAAAAAAATTAAAGTAAGTCAGTTTAAGGTGACACCTAATCAAAAGCAAAAATGGTCTTAAATTTTTAAGATTTTCTGACTTTAAGTCTACTATATCATATGGATCCCCCTTCTCTTCTGAAATTCCATAGTAAGTACTTAAGTATTTACCAATCCTATGAGATATCACATAGTCTTACAGAACATATATTTGTCTTAGCTCCCTTACTGGATGGCAAGCCCCTATCTCATATACAACAGTCCATCATACTCTCTGTTCAATAAATATTTGCTTATTGAACAAGAATGACAGCTGCCTACAATGCCAAATTTAGACAATGCTTTTAAAACATGTCCCAAGTCATACATTACTTATTTGATTTCCTCTATCCTTTTTTCTTCTACAACATTCCCTGGAATATCCCTTTGAACACAAGTTAGCAACCTTATATTAATTACTATATCCAAATCTAAACTGACCTCTAATCTTATTGTCTACCCTCTTGAATAACTCAGAAACATCAGGTTTTACCAAACTCTAAACAGTTTATATTCCTTCCGCTAACTTTAAAAACATCAACAATTATCTTCCGCCCCAAACTCATTACAGAAAAAATTTCTACTAATTGGAAATTAGTCTCTTTTTCCACTTCATAACAATAATTCAATGCTATTGCAACTGCTATTTTTTCTATAACTTTTGATTTTACTATTCTTCCATGAACTCAACTGGGCTTTGCATTCTCCCATCTATAATACTATATACACATTACTGTAAATGGTTTTTAACAATTTCATCTGACTTTTTTCATTATTCTTTAAAATATGTTCATTAGTGATAGCTTATGATGTATTTGCTAAGTTTTAAAGCATTTTAAATATAATCATAATATTTAAGCTTTACAACAATATGATCTCCAAAGCACCGAAAACCACAAACCCTTGCTTCCAAAATGGGGAAGAAGAAAAAAAAATCATTACAAAGCTTACTGGCTCTCCAAAATTATACCAAAAGCAGTTTCTACCTATAACCTGTATGCATGAGAAGTTTCTATTAATTGTAAAGTTTCAAAAGCAACATCATTACAAAAGGAAAGTTACTAAGAAAAAAAAATCATCACTTTAATTCATTTTATTCAAACAAATATTCAATTTGTTAACCTCTATTTTGTAGACCTCATAATTGTATGAAAAGTCACACGAGTCCATAAAGTGTGCAAAGATTATTGAAAATACAACTTATAAGTCTTTTGTAACATTATGCTAAATTTCAGTGCGTGTATTAACCTCACATTAAGCTCAACCTTTTTTTTGTTTTTTCTTTTTTCTCCCAAGATTTTTTCTTAATGCTTTTATTTTTTTAAAAACTTCATTTTCACTTTCCAATAATACCTCACCCTTTCCCCCTCTTTTAACAAAGCAGAATGATTAAGTAAAATACACCAGCGCACTGCCAAAAATCGGATAATTTACTTGGACCTCATTCCCATCTACCTAAGAAGGAGGAATTTGCATGGATCGGTGTTCTGCTGATCACTGAGTATTCTGGGCAGCCACAGGAATTCAGTGATTAGAAGAGAAATTCGGAAAGAAAGAACGAGCACTTAACCTAAACCACTTATTTTCCTAAGCAATAGACATCTGATTTTTAAGTTTAGGGAGTAAGACCTTTGAAGAGGCTGTTGGCATTTAATCTAATCTGGATAACTAGAAGGACGACATCCCCTTCTAAAATGCCTCGGCACGGTCCTGACCCCAAACTCCAAAATTTCTTGATTTGAAAAAAGTTTCCTGCTCCCCTCGGACTACACATCACCTCAAAGGCTGGGGATCAGGAGGCAACCACTTTCCATTCCGGAGCTGAGAATTGGTGGAAAACAGATTTAGCAAAGCGGGAGGGCATCAAAAGCGGAACGGGCGTCTGAGCACAGCTCAGACCAAAGGGGGGGGTTTGCCTTGCGTGCACCCCGAGATTAGCTCCACTCCATCCCGACTGCGTTTTGTTTGTACATAGTTGTTTGCAGGTTGTCTGCCCAATTAGACTGGGAGCTCCCCGGAGGCGGGGCCTGCTTTTTGCCTTTTCTTTGTATCCTTAAAGTTTAGCTCCTATCCTGTCGGGGCAACCAGCATTTATTAAGCGCCTACTATGTACGAGGCACCGGGCTAAGAACCAGAAATACGAAGAAAAAGAAAAGAACAAACCGACCCTAGTCCGTGCTCGGAATCATTGTTGATTTGTCTTGGAGAAGAGTTGTGGAAGCCAAACCCGCACGAGCCGCAGCTCCAGGACCCCCCACTTCAGCCAAGGCGCCCTGCTCCCCGCCCCGGGCCCAGGTCGCAGCTCCCCGGGCGGCGACCTGTCTTCCCCGAGTTTTCTTTTGGGGTCCAACCTCGGGAGGATCCCGAGTCTGGGCCGCCGTCGCCGAGGAATGGGGGGAAGTAGGGCCCCTTCACCCCCAGCCCGGACACAGAGTCCCTTTCCCCCCCGCCCTCCTGCCACGGCCGCGCTACTCACGTTGCTCCATGAGCGCCGGGTCAGCGGGGCGCGGCTCAAGGGGCGCCGAGCCCTCGGGCGCCTTCCCGGCTGGAAGAGGCGGCTATACCCCCCACGATGGAGCGACAGCGGCTGCAGCAGCGGCGGCGGCTACCAGGCCTCACTCTAGCCCAAAACTCAGTTGAAGTGCTTCCGGTTGAGGGGGTGGGGAGTTGGGATAGAGTCTAGCACCGGAACTTCTTGGGGAGGGTGGGCGGGGACTTGGGGAAATAAGGTGGGACCTAAATTGGGCAGGACCAGCTCCTGACATAAGGGGCGGGGGCAGAGCCGAGCCCGCTAGAGCTGGAGTGGCTTTTTGAGCCTCTCTAGGGATCCCCTGCAGCAACTCAGGCCCCAGAGTGGGCCTGCGGGGAGGATCCCGACCTCCCTGCGGTTCTCTGGGCTCCTGTGCCCCCGGAGTCCTGCCTCTTCCAGGGATAGCAAGCTGGGGGTTCCGATTCGAGATGTAGATCTGGGAAGATTCTTGGACCTCAAATAGTCCAGGGATTCTTAACTACGAGAGTTGGACTTTAAAAAATATTTGATATACTTTAGTAATATCCCCAAATTAAGTTATATTATTTATCCATATTAAGTTGCATCGAGAATTATTATTGATTTACTTTATTAATCATTAATTTGGGCTTAAATATCAATTGTTAATTTATATTGATATTTTCATGTGAACGATCGATGATATTAATTTACATGGATGGCCGTCAGCTGTGGCCTATTAACTATTATTTACAGTGATCCTTATTAATAATCATTAATGTTGATAATAGATGATCAAATGTTAACATTAATTTTTATTTATGTTGTTAATGTTAATCAGGAGTCATTAACAGAATTTATGTTAACAATTATTTACATCGATGTATATTAATCATTAATGATGGATTATATAATCAATTGTTAATGTATATTGATCATTATTAAAATGAGCAATTATTTATATCAATTTGGATGGTCAGCCATTAATGTTCATTTCTATGAACAATTATCAATATTAATCTATAAAAATAGTAATTAACATGGGAAATTAATATACACTGATGGTCATTAATGATCAGTTACATTATCAATTGCTTATGATTATATTAATCACCAATGTTGATTTATATAATCATTTTTAATATTAGTTTATACTGATCATCATTAATGTTAGCAATGATTGATTTTTACATTGGTAACCATTAATTGCGATTTATATTAATAATTATTTCTGTTCATTGTTGATCATTATTGTTTATTGATATAATCAATTAGCATTAATTTATATTGGCAGTCAATGCTCATTTATATGGAAAACTATTAATATTATTAATCTATATTGATAAATGTTTTTATTTTGTTTAATATAATTTGGTTCACTCTGTGATCCTGTTTTTTAAAATACCTTTAAAAATATTCTGAGAAGGTACTCATGGGTTTTACCAGACTGCAAGAGGGATCCAAGACACATATAAAAAGGTTTAAGAGCCCCCTTACCTACTTCAAACCTTTCACATTACAAATGAGGACACTGACCCACCAGAGGCTTAAAGGGATAGTGCTGGAAAACTTGGATTCTGCCACAATATTAAGCCCTCATCCAATCTCTAGCCTTACAGTTTCACAGAGACCTTTGCCTCCTCCAGACCCTTCAGCAGGTGTGCATCCAGTATCTTGGACCCTGGCACTGAGCCTTGCCCTCTATCTCTCTGTCTCTCTGTGTCTCTCTGTTTGTTTCTGTCTCTCTATGTCTCTCTGTGTCTCTGTGTTTATGTCTGTATGTTTCTCTCTGTGTCTCTGTCTCTTACCCTCTCCTCTCTTTCTCTCCTGTTTTCTTTCCACTCTGTCTGTCTTTCTCTGTCTCTGTCTCTGTCTCTCTCTGTGACTCTCTCTCTCTCTCTCTCTCTCTCTCTCTCTCTCTCTCTCTCTCTC
>JAJPUD010002851.1:178962-207941 GCA_023553655.1 Myrmecobius fasciatus
TCTCTCTCTCTCTCTCTCTCTCTCTCTCTCTCTCTCTCTCTCTCTCTTTCTGTCTCTCACTCTCTCACATTTCTAGTATTAAAAATAAGAGACTTGACCTTGGAATATCTTATAGGTGGGTGTGGGGGCCAGGGAAGCAAGTATTGCTGCCAATGCTAAATCCCACTATGCTATGGTGAATATAAGATAAAAACAGTTAAGAGCTACAAAGGATGAAATGTAAAAAGGGGGTCCTTCTAGTGAGATCTGTGAAAGCTCCCCCAGGCTTAAAGTATATTTATGGATGAGCAATACTATTGATGTGTATCTTCAAGGCAAAAGACAATTCAATAAGCATAGGCAAAACAAGTGATAAGAAAAAAATCTTTCCTATGAAAAGATATGTAGACCACTCTCCCACAAGTGGGAAAGAATATTTATTGTTAAAAATTGTTTTTACATATAATCGAGATAAAATACAACAATAATTTTAAAAAATAAAATAACTCCCCCCCCAAAAAAAATTCATATCTGAGAAGCATTTATGGCAGCACATGTTTGGCGCTTCCTTAGCCATCCATGAAAACACATGGCTATAGTGAAAGGTACTCATGTTGTTTAGGTGGAGACACTGTTAAAGTCATTCTCTTCTTCCAATGTTGCTTTTTGTTCTCTCAGTGTTACATTGTGAGCAAGCATTGTCTCTATTAAATTAGGTCCATTGTAACTCTTAACTCTGTTGCTGTCTCTATTGATGCTGTGGGGCTCTGCAGCTACTTGTTTGGTCTTCAGCTTCTATAAAGCCTCCTCTCCAGTAGGGAGGTCTCAAGGAGAGGGATGTCCTCTACCAGTTCTTAGAACTTTGGGGGGCTCCTTGGTGATTTTAGTTCCCCACCCAGCTAGATAGAGAAGTACTCAGGAATTTGAGTCTATCCTTTGAATTGAATTCCTCTGCTGCCATTGTGATTTATGATCATAACCCACAAAAAAAGGAATTCTTTCTATAACATGTCTGTCAAGTGGTCTGTCTTCCAGCTTTTGCTAGAAGACCTCCAATGAGGGGGGAACCCACTACCTCCCAAGGCAGACTCTACCACTTTAGGATAGCTGTAATTATTTGCAAGTTTTTCCTTTATATGCAGCCTAAATTTGCCACCTTACCACTGTGACACACTGCTCTTGGTCCCTCTTGGATGAAACAGAAAATCTCATCTCTCTTTCACATATTAGCTCTTAAATATTTGAAAGTAGCTATCTTCCCCCTGACTTTTCTACAGGTTAAACTTTAAAATTCCTTCACCAGTCCTCATTTAATGTGGATTTAAAGGCCTTCATCATCTAGGTTGCTCTCTTTTGAATGTTCTACAGCATATCAATGTGCTTTCTAAAATGTAGTACCCAGAATTGATCACAATATCATCTGATCAGGGCAGAGATCTGTGACACTACTTTATTTGTGGAAGTTAAACTTCTCTTTATCTGTTGTTGTAGTTCAGTCATTTCAGTCATGTACAGTTCTCCATGACTCCATTTGGATGGATGCTGGAATGGTTGGCCATTTCCTTCTCCAGCTCATTTTACAGACGAGAAAACTGAGGGTCACACACCTAAGTATCTGAGTCCTGATTTGAAGGTCAGATCTTCTTAACTCCAAGCACAGGACTCTTTCTACTTAGCTGCCCCATGTCTCTCTTAATGCAAGCCACCAAAACCATCAGCTCTTTTCAGACAAACTGCTTTCTAACCATGCCTCCCCCATTTTGTACTTAGAAAAATCAAGTTGGGAGCAAGACCAGAAAGAGGTTAGATGGAACTGGTAATTATTGCTCTATTTCCCCTCCTTTTTGCTTTCACTGGTAATTTTTATCCTACTTCTTCCCATCCCCAGCAACCAAATTATTCTTCCTTCAGTTGAAATCTATATCAGGGTTTATTGTACCCATACCAATTGGTTTTCTGGAAAGGTCTCAGGATCTAGAGGTAGAAGATCCTGTGTGAATCATGACTTTGCTACTTGCTGACTTTGTGCAAGTAATGGAACTGAGAATTGGAGGTCCTCAAACATCATCTACTTCACACATATCCCTTAATTTGTCTCCCAATTTCTAGTGTTCTTCTTTCCAAGCCTTCCTCTATTTAGCTGTCCACCTAAGGTCTGACAAAGTCATTTTCCTGATCAAAAGTCTTCAACACTATTACTTCTAGCATAAAATTTAACTGTTACTTCTAGCATAAAATTTAACTCTTCAGCCTTGTCATTCAAATCTGGTTTCAACCTACCTTATCAGATGGGATTTTCCTGGCAAACAACTAGAAAGGTTTACATTTTCTTCTACAATTCATTTTTACAGATGAGTAAACTGAGGCAAATAGGGTTAAATGACTTGCTCAAATAGTGTTATTACTAGCTGTTCACTAAAGTAGATTGTCCATCTCTCACTTTCATGTCTTTGCATTCCTCATTCCTGGAATGCATTTCTTCCTCCCCACTTTATTTTAGAAGCTAGAAGCCTTCCCCAAACAAACCTTGCAAAATCCTTGGAGAAAATTTCTCTAATGCAAATTAAGACAACTGTGATATAGCCACTACATACCTGTCAGATAGGCTAAGATAACAGGAAAAGATAATGACAAATGTTGGAGGGGATATGGGAAAACTGGGACGCTGATACATTTTGGTGGAACTATGAACAGATTCAACCATTCTGGAGAGCAATTTGGAACTACTCAAAAAGTTATCAAACTGTGCATGCCCTTAGACCCAGAAGTATTTGTATTGTGCCTATATCCCAAAGAGATCTGTGCAGAAATGTTTGTGGCAGCCTTTTTTTTGTAGTGGCAAGAAACTGGAAACTGAGTGGATGCCCATCAATTGGAGAATGGCTGAATAAATTATGGTATATGAATGTCATGGAATATTATTGTTCTGTAAGAAACGACCAGCAGGATGATTTCAGAAAGGCCTGGAGAGACTTGTATGAATTGATGCTGAGTGAAATCAGCAGAACTAGGAGAGCATTATACATGGCAACAACAAGACTATATGATGATCAATTCTGATGACATAGTTCTCTTCAACAATGAGATGTTTCAAACCAGTTCCAGCTGTTCAGTGATGAAGAAAACCATATACACCCAGGGAGAGGCCTGTGGGATCTGAGTCTGGATCATAACATAGCATTTTCACACTCTCTATTGATGTTTGCTTGCATTATGTTTTCCTTCTAAGGTTTTTTTTTCCTGTACAGCAAGATAACTGTATAAATTTGTATACACATATTCGATCTGTCAAATATTTTAACATAATTAGCATGTATTAGACTTCCTGTCATCTAGGGGAGGGAGTGGGAGGTAGGAGGGAAAAATTTGTAACAGAAAGCTTTGTAAGGGTCAATGTTGAAAAATTACCTATGATCAAGGGATATGAACAATTTTCAGATGATGAAATTAAAACCATTTCTAGTCATATGAAAAGGTGCTCCAAATCACTATTGATCAGAGAAATGCAAATTAAGACAACTCTGAGGTACCACTACACACCTGTCAGATTGGCTAAAATGACAGGAAAAGATAATGATGAATGTTGGAGGGGATGTGGGAAAACTGGGACACTGATACATTGTTGATGGAACTGTGAACAGATCCAACCATTCTGGAGAGCAATTTGGAACTATGCTCAAAAGGTTATCAAACTGTGCATACCCTTTGACCCAGCAATGTTTCTACTAGGCTTATATCCCAAAGAGATCTTAAGGGAGGGAAAGGGACCCACATGTTCAAAAATGTTTGTGGCAGCCCTTTTTGTAGTGGCAAGAAACTGGAAACTGAATGGATGCCCATCAATTGGAGAGTCACTGAATAAATTATGGTATATGAATGTTATGGAATATTATTGTTCTGTAAGAAATGACCAGCAGGACGACGTCAGAGAGGCCTGGAGAGACTTGCATGAACTGATGCTGAATGAAACGAGCAGAACCAGGAGATCATTATACACAGCAACAACGATACTATATGATGATCACTTCTGATGGACATGGCTCTCTGCAATAATGAAATGTCTCAAACCAGTTCCAATTGTTCTGTGAAGAAAGCCATACACACCCAGAGAGAGGGATATGAAATGTGGACCACAACATAACATTTTCATGCTCTCTATCAGTGTTTGTTTGCATTGGGTTTCCTTTCTCAGATATTTTTTGTTCATGTAGATAAGATTGTTCTTGCACAGCAAGTATGGAAATAAGTATACATATATTCGACTTGTCAAGTATTTTAATATAATTAACATGTAGTGGACTTCCTGTCATCTAGGGGAGGGGAGGGAACTAGGGAAAATTTGTAAAAGAAAGCTGTGTAAGGATCAATGTTGAAGAACTACCCATATATATGTTATGCAAATAAAAAGCTTTAAAAATAAATAAATAAATATATAAAAAGGAAAAAAAAGAAAGAAAAATTACCTATGCATATGTTTTGCAAATAAAAAGCTTTAATAAAAAAATTAAAATTTCTCTAATAAACATTTCATTTCCAAGTTATATAAAAATTAATTTAAATTTATAAATAGTAATAGATTTCCTAAGTGTTATGAAGGTAATTTTTTCTTTTCTTTTTTTTTCTTTTTAATTTTTATTAATACTTTTTATTTGCAAAACATATGTATGGGTAATTCCTAAACATTAACCCTTACAAAGCTTTCTGTTACAAATTTTTCCCCCCTACTCCCCACCCCTCCCCTAGATGGCAGGATATCCACTACATGATAATTATGTTAGAATACTTAAGAAATTGAATATATGTATAGTTATTGCATCATTTTTTTTTGCAGGAGAAATCATATCTACAAGAAAGAATAATCTGATAAAGGAAATACAATGCAAGCAAACCTCAATAGAGAACATGAAAATGTTATGTTGTGGTCCACATTTCACATCCCTCTCTCTAGGTGTATATGGCTCTCTTCACCGAACAATTGGAACTGGTTTGAAGCATTTCATTGTTGAAGAGAGTCATGTCCATTAGACCTGATCCTCATATAGTATTGTTGTTGCCTTGAATAATGATCTCCTGGTTCTGCTCACTTCACTGAGCATTAGTTCATTCAAGTCTCTCCAGGCCTCTCTGAAATCGTCCTGCTGGTCATTTCTTACAGAGCAATAATATTCCATAACATTCATATACCATAATTTATTCAGCCATTCTCCAATTGATGGGCATCCATTCAGTTTCCAGTTTCTAGCCACTACAAAAAGAGCTGCCACAAGATATGAAGGTAATTTTCAAGGGAAGAATCTAAACTATCTACAGCCATATTTTTAAAAAATGTGTCCCAAACAGTAATAATTAGTGAAAACCAAATGAAAACAATTCTGAGGTTACATACTCATCAGATTGTCAAAGTTGGCAGACAGGGAAAAATGACACATGTTGGAGAGGTTTCTGGAAGGAAAAAGAAAAACAACAGCCAGATTAATGGACCGTTGGTGAAACTGTGTGGTTTAGTATAGCCATTCTGGGAAGCAATTCAGAACCATGCCCCAAAAGTTAATAAAGCAATTCAGAACCATGCCCCAAAAGTTAATAAACTGTACATACCTATGCACATACTATGTCAAAGAGATCAGAGAAAGAGGAAAAGGAACAATATGCACAAAAATACTTATGGTAGCTTTTTTGTGTGTGGTGATGGCAAATCACTGGAAATTAATAAAGGACCAGCAGCTGGAGGATGGCTGAACAAATTATGGTATATGAAATTGTAATGCAGTTCTATTGTGCTATAAGAAATTATTAAAGTGGAAATGTCAGGGCAATGTAGCAAGAATAGTATGAACTGATACAGAGTAAAGTGAGCAGAACTAGGAGAACAATTTAGATAATAGCAAATATTGTAAAGAAAAGCAACTTTAAAAAACTTAGGAAATCTAATAAACATAATGATTCCAGAAGACTGATGAAGTATGCAATCTACCTCCCAACAGAGAAGTGATGGACTCAGAGTACAGATTGAGACATAATTTTTTGAAAATGGCCAATGTGAGGATGTCTTTTGTTTGATTATGAATACTTGTTACAGAAGTTTTGTTTTGTTTTGTGTTTCATTTTTTTTCCAATTTTAGGGGAGAGAAAGGAGGGAGAGATCATTGTTAATTGAAAATATATAATTTTAAAAATTCTTTTTTAAAATAGTATTTTTTGCACTGGAGAAATACTAGAAGCTTTCCCAATGTTAGGAGGGGGCAAAGCCAGATTGCTCTGTGTTGCAACTATTGTTTGACATAGTTCTATAAAGGCTAGCCATAGCAATAAGGAAAGAGAACAAAACTTGTAGTGTAAACATTTGAAAAGTAGAGACAAATTATTTTATTTGTAAATGACATGATTGTATACTTACAATCCTCCAGAAAATCAATTTGTAAATGAACTGAAATAACTAATAGCTTCAACAAAGTAAATATACAAAAATCAATAGAATTTCTATATAATACTAAAAAAATGAAGAAAATATGACTAATTGCATTTTTAAAAATTTCAAATACATAAAATGTGTTGGATTCCACCTACTTAGGCCACACTTATGTTTTATTTAAAGCATCAAGAGAATAGTTAATTAAACTAGACAAATAACAATAAACAAAATAACAGAATCTACTTGGAAGAAGAAAATATCTAAAATCTCAAGGGAAATAATGAGGAAAAAGTACAAATGGAAGGACATAGGAATACCTTAGACCTTAAACTATATTCTAAAGCCATAATCATTAAAATTATTTGGTACTGGTTAAAAAAAAATCCATAAAAGTAGAACAGTGGAACAGATAAGATAAGCCAGAAATAGAAGCAATCAAAAGTAGTAGAACAATGTATGATAAACCATCTTTCCTACTGGTATTACTGGTTACTGATACTGGTGTTCTATGACTGTAAGACACAGAACACTATAGTTTCTGAATAATTAAAAATGAATATGACCCCCAAAACACTGAAAAGATAGGTATGAAAATACTGAAATATAATTCAAAACAAGAAAAACCAAAGATAGGATTTAGTAAAATAAATAAATAATGTATGACTGAAAAAGATGATATAGTCACAAGATGAAAGTGAAAATGTGATAGGACCAATATTTACAAAAATCACCTCCATCACCACTCCCTGACAATCCACAATATGAGTTAAGTTAGTTTTTCCCTAAAAGATAACAAAGATGTCTCCTTGGACATAATTGGTCCCCCAAGTCAAGACTCAAGCTGCCTTCTTGGATATAGCTTTTCATTGCCTCTGGCCATCTTGATAAGGCTTCCTAGTTATTTAAAGGTATAAAAAAGCCCACTAACAAGGAATAGGGGCCCTTGATTTGGTGGATGTTTCAAGACCCAAGGAGTCATCATTTCCCTTCCTGCTAACCAGCCACATCTTCAAATAGAGATAAAAGGGTCCAGTCTATCCAGTCTAAGTGATAAGATATCTTTATTGAGTATCCCTACTATTCTATGGTTGAAATCTCCTTCTTTGACTAACTGTTGAATAACTTCATCCCAACATTCAAACCTGAACTAACATGGTAACAATTTGAGTCAGGTATTCCCCAAATAGAGGAATAAGCAATGCACAATCTGTGTGTTCTAATGGTATCTTTATCATATCAAAAGAAAGCAAGGAAGATTCCAAGCAAATTGTGTGGATTCATAGGGTTAATTTATGAGAGGACATGGGTCATGCAGAGTTAGAAGATCTACATGGATAGTGATTGGAAGGAATATTCACAACAATAAGACCACAGCAAGCAAAGCTTTTGATTATTCTCTTTTTAAAAAAAAAAATTTGGTTTGTTTTTGGCAACATGTAAAATCAATTTTAACTTGTTTTCCCCCTTTGTACTATTATGTTGAATAACAAAATATAATTTTAACATTTTTAAAAACATCATACTCTTGCATAAAAGTGCCTTATATAGCATGTATACCTATACTATATTTTTATGTGACCATTTTAAAGTAATCATATATAATATAGATATATAGAATGTTTATATAGAGTTAAGCATGAGCCCTTTATGTATCCCTATTATTTTCTATTACAATGTATTCTGAAGATATTTTTACTTATGGTACATGGAGTAAATTGGTTCATGGAGGTCAGTTAATGGAACAAGCACAAACATTCCTTTCTTGTTTTAAATCAAATGATCACATGGATGCTAGAGGTAAGTCTATTGCTGGCCTTTCTTTTCTGAAGGGCTAATAGTATGAAATGATGAAAAGCCTTTTAATTGGCTGTGGAGTCAGAAGAACTGATGACTCAGATGTAGGACTGTTCAGAATTGGTCCTGAGAGTTTGGAGGGGCAGAGGGGCTTACCCTCCTTACTATGACTGATGATGACCCAGGATACATTAGAAAAATGAAGGATGAGCAACAAAATTAACAACAGCAAACTTTGAGCAATACTTATTCATCTGTGCCTTTGTTATTTGTTCTTAAAATCACACAGATTCCCTTTTTTGGTAAAGAAGATCCAAAGTATCTATCAGAAGATCCCCAGAAATGAGAGTCAATAGCAGTAGTCGTATAAATTAGTAGAGCAGTGATGATATATAACAGTAGAATTAGCTAGAGATGGAGTCAGAAAAACAGTTATCTGAGAACAAAGAATAGCTTCAAAGAGCATGACCTCCTGCATCAAGGAAGAATCCTAACTATGGAGCCTAAAAAAACATGGTTCCTAGAAATCTCATCAGTTTTATACACCTCTTCAATTCTGCCTCAGCAACCCTTGAGGCAGAACTTCTTCCAACTCCACAGGCAGTGAGAAAATTTTTTATCTTCAGATAAGTCCAACCACTCAGTCGCAAATAATTGGAAAGAGGATCATCTCAAACTTTCATGTAGTCCCTCAGATTGAAACCAGACAGGGACTAGTCTCCATAGGCTAGTCCATTCCTCCTATATTATTTTTTCATAATAATCAGGTATTGTACATATATTATACATTAGAGGAAAGTCAAAATAATATATGAAGTGAAAAGACTTCAAATTACAAACCAGCGGTATCATTACCAAAAGTACCCAATTAATTATACATAACCTGATAGAAAGGAGATCCTGTATATAGAAATAGCCCTGAAGCAGCATGGTGTGTAATTGCAAAAAGCTGGAAAGAAAATGTAACCAAAGATTGAAGAATGACTAAACAATTGTGGTATAGTAACAGACTAGAATGCTATTGGACACTTTTAAGGGTGGGACAAATTCTCTCTCTATACACACACACACACACACACACACACACACACAATTTTGAGTAAAGAAAGCAAAGCTAAAAGAACAATATCCACAGAGACTATAATAATGTAGATGAAAACCACACTGTTGTTATTGTTTGTCCTTTGTTCTCGAAAAAGTCCATGGCATCAGGGAAGTGATACAATGACATGCAAGTGAATTGGTCCCAAATCTTGTAAGAAAAATGACAGATCTGGAGAACAGATCAAGAAGAGAAAATAGAAGAATAATTGGACTGCCAGAAAGTTGTGACTAAAAACAGAACTTTGACACAATAATGTAGGAAATAATCCAAGCAAATTGTCCTGTAGTGATAGAACATGAGGGGAAAGTAGAAATAGAAAAAAAAAAATCCACAGATCACCACTTTCAAAGAGATCCTTTGTGGAAAATACACAGGAATATTATTGCCAAATTACAAAACCCCCAGATCAAAGAGAAAATTTTTCAAGAAACAAGAAAAAAAACCTATTCAAATACTCTGGAGTTACAATTAGAATTGTACAAGACTTGTCAGCAGCTACAATAAAAGACCACAGACCTCATTTTATCTTCTAGAGCCATTTGTGTTCAGTGGTCAGATATAGATCAGGACCATGGGAGATGCTCCTGGATGCAGGAGAGCTTGGCAGGTCTCAGTTTAACTGAGACAAATGGTTATTCAGTGATTAAGGCTAATTAAGAAAGAGGTTATTGTTATTTGTCCTTTATTCTCAAAGATGATCTTGACATGAGGGAGGTGATGCAATGCCCCATTCTAGGGACAGTGCCAGGTAGGGAGTTTGATTGGGACAGTGTACCTGTCAAATTGTAAGGCAGGCATCCTAAGGCTCCTGTGGAGCAGAAGGGCAAAAGCTCACTTGATCTTGATTTTCACAATAATTAAATGGATGGAGGAGCTGGGTGGCACAGTGGATAGAACACTTGTCCTGAACTCAGGAACAGCTGAGTTCAAATGTGACCCTCAGACATTTGTTAGCTATGTGACTCTGGGCAAGTCACAACTCTGATTGCCTTCAAAAGCAAACAAAACAATTACAATGGATAACATTGTTTTCAGATAATTAAAGCCAATTGGCTAGCATTCTTCCTTTTGGTCAACAAACTATAAACTACAAAGTGGAATAAATCACTCTTTTGGGTTGCTCTGCTTTTTTGTTTTAAGGCAATATACTGCTTGGAGTTTGTCAGAGAGACTTGACTATTTTATTTATTTATTGCCTTTTAAAACATTTATTTTATTTGAAAAAAAACAGTAAGAAAAAAAGAAAAACAGAAAAGGAATATAAAGGAATAAAAAAAAAATGAAATAAAGTAAAACAAAAGAGAACATTGTTATGTGCCCAGCAGAACATCAGGGAGGATTCAAAATATATAACAATAAATTACCAGACCAAGAAAGTATATATTAGTAGAAGAAATTATATTTAAGAATGTCCATTTTTCCTTAACTTCCTGGTAAATTGTTCTTTGGTTCTCTGCTGTGCACCTTACTTTATTCTTTTTTCCTCCTTTCATTCCCCCCACTAACTCCCAAGGAAGCTACAATTAAGAAAATATACATTTATGTATAGATATGTAGAAATATACATATGCACTCACACATACCTCACATACATACATCTTTCCTGTCTCTGCTGACTCTAATTAAATTCTGCTCCATAAATTGCCTTATTATTATTTAACCTCCCTCTGCCCAAGTATTCCTTCCTTGTCTCCTTTCCTTACCCTTTGCTTCCCTATTCCACCCACCTCTTTCCCCTTATTTCTTTATAGATTTTGGAGGGTGCTATACCCTTCATGGAATATATGTAGTGTTGCCTATTGAACCCATGTAAGTAGGTTTTTCAGAACTATGAGCCCTCCTCCCCCCTCTAATGCCTCTGTGTCTATTTTCCTCTATACCTCATTTGTGTAGCATGATTACTATTTTTACTTTTAAGTAGGCCAATATTTATTTTGAGCTAACCTATTGTTAATGTGGAGCTTAAACATGCAGTATACATTTCCCATACAGAAAAAACATGAACAATTTGTTCACATTTAAACAGTTTATCCATGTTGAGTTCCTTAAAATTGATCTTTAATATTGGCTTTTGTATGTTAAATTTTTTTTTAAGTTTGGTTGATAGAAAGTAATGAAAATCTGCAAGCTTTTTGAAAATCCATTTTTCTCATTCAAAATTATAGATAATTTTGCTGGATATGCTATTTTGGGCTGCAGGCCTAGTTCTTTTGATTATCAGTAGATGATTCCAGGACCTGTGATCTTTTATTGTAGCTGTTGACAAATCTTATACAATTCCAATTGTAACTCCAGAGTATTTGAATTGTTTGGTTTTTTCCTTGTTTCTTGGAAATTTTTCTCTTTGATCTGGGGGTTTTGTAATTTGGCAATAATATTCCAGTATGTTTTCCACAAAGGATCTCTTTGAGGTAGTGATCAGTGGATTTTTTCTATTTCTACTTTCCCTTCATGTTCTATCACTCCAGGTCAATTTTCTTGGATTATTTCCTACATTATTGTG
This sequence comes from Myrmecobius fasciatus, assembly GCA_023553655.1. NCBI lineage: Eukaryota > Metazoa > Chordata > Mammalia > Dasyuromorphia > Myrmecobiidae > Myrmecobius > Myrmecobius fasciatus. The sequence goes on from JAJPUD010002851.1 coordinate 190,756, forward strand.
TCAAGGTTCTGTTTTTGGTCACAACTTTCTGGCAGTCCAATTTTTCTTATATTTTCTCTTTTTGATCTGTTCTTTATATTTATTGTTCTTCTTATAAGATGTTTCACATTCTGCTCTATTTTTTCATTCTTTATAATCTGGTTTTGTTTTGTTTTGTTTTGGTCTCTCATAGCTTCACTAGCTTCCCCTTTTCCCAATTCTAATTTTCAAAGAATTATTTTCATCTTTGAAACTCTGTACCTCTTTTTCTAGTTGGTTAACTTTTTTTTCCATAATATTTTTTATTTTTCTTGGAAGGTTTTTCTTTTTTCTTTTTTAGCTTTTCCTCCATGTTTCTCATTTGATTTTTAAATTGTTTTTTGAGTTCTATAAATTCTCTCTGGGCAGGGAGGCATTCCACATTACTCTTTGGAGTAGAAGTTTTGTTTTGTTTTAAATAAAGTATCTTCCTCTGAGGATGAACCCCGTTCCCCTAATATATTTCAAGGGGGGGGGGATTTCTTTCTTCTTTACCAGTTCATTTTTTTAATTAGAGGTATTAGTGTAAGCACCTCTAATCGTGGGATGGGAGGTGGTACCTCAAGCTTTTCTTTGGCTCTCCCCTCTGACCAGGAATCCCAAACCAAGACCTCCACCCTCCTGCAAGTGACTTTAGCTAGCAGTGCCCTGGCCGGCTGCTTCTGCCCTACCTGTATGCTGGTTTCTTCCTGCCCAGTGCCGCATTTCAGCAGGACAGACGGACCTAGTGTCTTCAATGGGTAAAGGTTCACTCAGTCTTCCCGGACTCAGACCCCGACCCAACAAATAGTACAGGAGCTGAAAGTCTTTTTGGTTGAGGCTGTGGAACTGTAAGGAGTTTTCCTGAGGCAGAAAGGACAAGATACACAAAAGTGACAGGACTTCCAAGATCCATGCTTTTCTACAATTCAAAAATAACTTTCTTAAGGTCACATGAATCATGTGGCTCCAGACACACCGGGCTAGCCAGATGGGGGTCCCCACTTGATGTTTCTGTGGAGCTAGCCTGGAGGCTTCTTTAGCCTTCACACTTTAGCTCTTCAGACAGCTTACTCCCCAGCTCTTCCTTCAGATCTTCTCAGGTTGTATCAGGGGGACTCCTGTTCTGCCCCAAATCTCCTTGGTTTTTTCACCAGTCTATGTTCACCCTGAGGCACAAATTTGTTCTATTTGGGGGTGAAATCGGGAGAGCTCTTCCCAGAATCCTCCCTAAAGGATTGACGATTTTTAAAAGGTACTGGTCTAGAAAGTCAAAAGATCTGGGTTCTTGTACTAGCACTACTATCTGAAATTCTGAAGTCTGAAGAACTGACACTAACTGTAGCATTTTAAGACCCCAGTTTTTTCTGCTATAAAATCGAGGAGTTTGAGCTAGATGGTCTTTGAGATTTCTTACAGCTCTAGATCAATGATGCTATGATCCATGTGACTTTGAGAAAATTATTTTTGGACTCTAGAAAAGCATGAATCTTGGAAACCCTTCCATTTTTGTGTATCTCCTCAGTTCTGCCTCAGTACAAATCCTTCCAGCTCCACAGCCTCAAAGACTTTCTATCATCACACAGGAGCAGCCCCTTAGTCACAGATAGCTGGCAGCAGATTTATCTCAAACTTTCATATAATCTCTTGGACAGTTCTCTCTTTCTCTTTCTCTTTTTGTCTCTGTCTTTGTTTTTCTCTTTCTCCTCTCTCCTTCAATTTTATTCAACCAATACTTTAATAGTAATTTATTTTTCAAATACATGGAAAGATAGTTTTTAACATTCACCTTGCAATACCTTGTGTTCCAAATTTTTCTCCCTTTCCTCCTCCTTTTCCCCTTCCCAAGACAGCAAGCAATCTAATACAGTTTAAACACTTGCAATTCTTCTAAACATATTTCCATATTCATGATTCTGTACAAGAAAAATCAGATCAAAAGGGAAAGAACACAAGAAAGGAAGAAAAACAAACAAACAATAACAGCAATAAAAAGGTGAAAATAGTATGCTTTGATCCACGTTTAATTTCCATAGTTCTCTGTCTGGATGTGAATGACACTTTCCATCACAATCTAATGGAATTGCTTTAAATCACCACATTTCAAAAAATACTTTAAAAAGCTTATTATGTGATAAGATTATAATAGGCACTGGAAGGAAATAAAGAAATATAAAAATAAATAATGCAATTATTGATTTTAAGAAACTTACAATCTAGAATAGTGAAAGGACATAAATAAAATCATGTTAGATTATAAAATGAATAAAGATGAAGTAAGCAAATGTAAAAGCCTCACCCAGGTCTGAAATCCTATACAAATGGCAATTTGGATATGAGAATGAATTTATCTTATTCAAGTCCCTTACAATGTATAATCAAGTCTACCCTGACTCTAGGTAGATCCCCTGATTCTGATTGTTGGGTTTCTGTTCTGAACTTTGAAAGACCTAGTCTTCTGTAACTTGTTATAGTTCTAATTTATAGTCTGAAGTTAATCATATTTCCAAATTATTATGAGGAGTAGTATTCTGTGAATATGATAGATGGAAAACTTCAAGGACAATGGTAGCCATCTGCAGCAATATGACATTAATATTGATATCTAATAAACACTAGCAGAAAATTATGCTTGTGAAGAGAAATGGGAGATGACATGATTCAGCAGGAGCAAAAATATCATATTGACTGCAGTATAGACAGTACTTTTAAAACTATAGATTCTGCAAATAGATACCATTATCACTTTGAAAACAGTTATAATAAATGTTAAGCATTTAATTTGTATCCTAAATATGTAAATTTTATGTTGGAACTAATTTGAACAACTTTTCTTTCAAGGGCTTTAAATAATTATTAAAGTGTTCTTGAGAACTTGATAGATATTTTTTCTCTTTAAATTCAAGATATTCTCAAGAATTTCTTGTCCACTACCAAGCATTATATGATACTCTCTATGTACCTCAATTTCTCCTGTTAAATAGTATAATTAAGCAAATATGTCACAGAAGTGTTATCAGAAATAGATCACAAATAATTTTGAAGTATAAAGGATTACATAATTACTAAATTCTATAATAATCATTATCATAATGGTAATTTTAAGCCATTGTGCAAAGACAGATATCTTTAATCATAACCTAATTATACATATGTGGATGCAAAGTATGAAATAAAATAAAATCCAAAATCTTAAGCAGGTTCCACTCATTTGCCTTTTTATGCAATACCTCTTTATACAACAAAACTGATTTTTGTTGCTTAGTTATTCCAATTATGTCTAATTCATTGTTTTGTGGGGGGTTTTTTTGGCAAAGATACTAGAATAATTTGCCATTCTCTTCTCTCTGGCTCATTTTAAAGATGAGGAAACTGAGACAAACCAAATTAAATGATTTGTCCAGAGTTACAGATGTAATACAGTCAAGGATAAATTTGAATTCATAAAGATGAGTTTTCTGAATTTAAGTCCACTTTTCTACACATTGCATCACCAAGCTGCACTGAAAAAAATTGATAGGACATCATATTCTGTCACTAATTTCCAATAAAGGAAGAAAACTCACCTTTATTTTAAAAGTTACATGTAATTGCTTTTAGCGTAGTAGTATGGACAAATCATTTAAACTCTCAGCCTTTGTTACTTCATCTGCAACATAGGGATAGTAATAGTATCCAATTCACTTGGCTGTTGTGAAGACCATTCAAGAAAAGCATGTAAAAATACTTTATAAATCTTATAACCCTATATAAATGTATTCTATTATTATCAAGGAAATCTGAAAAAAAACCAGCATAAACTAATGAAAAAAATATCTGTTTTGCACTCTGTTAAGCAATAGAAATACAAATAGAAAGGAAAATAAAAAGAAGCCAGGCCTGGCTCTCAGGAAACTCACTCATTAATTGGAGGAAACAATACATATAAAGAGTTTAGCTGGAGGGTGATGAAAAGTGTGGAATCCCTGATAGTGCAGATGTCCTTGGTATGGGTCCTAAAGGTATATCAACAATAGAATAGTGCAGGTCTTCCATTTCACTAGAAGGTTGTTGTTGTTGACTCCTATTTCCTCCAATTGATTTGACCATCTATATCACTTTTTTTGGCTTTAGCTGGCCAGACACAGGAAAGGGGCATTAATTACAGAATCCTATAACTCTTCTAAATTAAGAGCAAAGTCTCAGGGGAGAGGGCAATGTCCAGGGAGGAGTTTAGTTATCTAAAGATATGCTAATCAAGATAGTTTCAGAGATTGGAGATAGGGTGAATAGATCAACAGTGGATTCCAGCTTTACATGATTTTATGTTAACAAAACAAACTGGGAAAACCAACAAGATTATAATTGATAATAGGAACTGAATGGGTTTGTTTTAGCAATTCCTAAGAAAGGATGGTTTAGAGTTTACAGCAACAAGAATTAATCTAGGAAGTAGACTTTACTGAGGCAAGAATTTTAGCTACAAAAATATAACTCATATGGAAGTTATTATTATTAAGGACTTCAGAATAAAATTAATCTTTATAATATTTGAGGAAACAGAGGAAAGGTTAATGATATTCTGTGAAAGAAAAAAAGAATGGGAATAGTTCTCTATGAATATATATATATACATCATATATACCATGTATATATATATTATAAACTTAATATTTTAAAGCACTTTATATCTATCACCTTATCGGTGCTACCCTCTGAGTTACAAATGACATTAAGTCTGTTTAAGAGATGAAGAAACAAAAGCTTAGAGGAATTAAAGTAATGAGGTTCTCTGTTACTAGTATTGATAAAATTACTCCCTGAAGCAATCAGGGAAGGGCACTGATGGGGATCAACTCAAGCTTATAGTCCCACCCTCTGTGGAGTTATAGGTAGTCCCAAATTGCTGTGTCCAGTCAGAAATCCAAGTTATGTCAAACCCCTGAGATTAAATTTCCCCTACAAATCTGTCCACGGCCCATGCCATCTTTGATGAAACCCTTTTGGTTTAAACCTGCCACGGCATTCGTGTCTTTCTCCTCACCCCTTCCCCATGCCTCATGATGTTTTTACTCCTCACCCCTTCCCCATGCCTCATGATGTTTTTACTATCAGCCCCTGATAGAGTATACCTTTTGTCCCTTCTGAACCTCAACCCCACCCCCCCTGCCATGTTTCATCAAACTTTTTTTGAGTGCTAATTCCCTCTATGAATTTAGCCTGCCAGTCTAGGAAGTATTCCCACCTCAAGGCATATTCCTTTAGTGGATTCCTCCAAACTCCTTTTATTAAGGTTGGGAAAGGACCCCTAAAAGTTGGGGGTCACAGACCACTGTCATGAGGTGTCTCAAAAGAATTTGCAGGTTTGATCCCATATCCAAGTCAAAGGGCAAAGTTTATTGTAATTGTAATGCTAATTAAAGTGGGATAAGTTCCAAAAGAATTTAGCAAAGAGATAGAGCAGTCCATCAGTGGAATAGGATAGGATCACAGGACAAACCAGGCAATAACTATAGCAGTCTAGTGTTTGATAAACCCAAAGACCCCAGGTTTGGGGATAAGTACTCACTATTTGATAAAAATTACTGGGAAAATTGGAAACTAGTATAGAAGAAATTAGGGCGTGACCCATACATATACTAAGATAAGATCTAAATGGGTTCATGATTTAGATATAAAGAGTGATATTATAAGCAAATTAGAGGAACATAGGATAGTTTACCTCTTAGACCTGTGGAGAAGGAAGGAATTTGTGTCCAAAGAAGAAGTGGAACTCTTAATTGAACACCAGATAGATAATTTTGATTATATTAAGTTAAAAAGGTTTTGCACAAACAAAACTAATGCAGACAAGATTAGGTGGGAATCATATTTACATTTAAGGTTTCTGATAAAGGCCTCATTTCTAAAATACATAGACAATTGTCTCATATTTATAATAATTCAAGCCACTCTCCAATAAATAAATGGTCAAAGGATATGAACAGGCAATTTTCAGATGATGAAATTAAAACTATTTCTAATCATATGAAGGCCAAATCACTATTGATCAGAGAAATGCAAATTAAGACAACTCTGAGATACCACTACATACCTGTCAGATTGGCTAAGATGACAGGAAAAGATAATGACGAATGTTGGAGGGGATGTGGGGAAACTGGGACACTGATACATTGTTGGTGGAACTTTGGACAGATCCAGCCATTCTGGAGAGCAATTTGGAACTATGTTCAAAAAGTTATCAAACTGTGCATACCCTTTGAGCCAGCAGTGTTTCTACTGGGCCTATATCCCAAAGAGATCTTAGAGGAGGGAAAGGGACCCACATGTGCAAGAATGTTTGTGGCAGCCCTTTTTGTAGTGGCTAGAAACTGGAAACTGAATGGATGCCCATCAATTGGAGAATGGCTGAATAAATTATGGTATATGAATGTTATGGAATATTATAATTCTATAAGAAACGACCAGCAGGATGATTTTAGAGAGGCCTGGAGAGACTTGCATGAACTGATGCTGAATGAAATGAGCAGAACTAGGAGATCATTATACATGGCAACAACAAGACTGTATGATGATCAGTTCTGAAGGACATGGTTCTCTTCAATAATGAGATGTTTCAAATCAGTTCCAGTTGTTCAGTGATGAAGAAAGCCATATACACCCAGGGAGAGGCCTGTGGGATCTGAGTCTGGACCACAACATAGCATTTTCACACTCTTTATTGATGTTTGCTTGCATTATGTTTTCCTTCTCAGATTTTTTTTTTCCTGTACAGCAAGATAACTGCATAAATATATATACACATATTCGATTTGTCAAATATTTTAACATAATTAACATGCATTAGACTTCCTGCCATCTAGGGGAGGGGGTGGGAGGTAGGAGGGAAAAATTTGTAACAGAAAGCTTTGCAAGGGTCAATGATGAAAAATTACCCATGCATATGTTTTGCAAATAAAAAGCTTTAATAAAAAATTTTTTAAAAAAGAATTTAGCAAAGAACCAAGAGAAATAAGATAGATTTATAGGACAGAGTTGGACCAGAGTTTCATGTTACTTATTTGCTAATTTTATGGCTTACAGATGGGTTTGAGAGATGGTCTATTCACTATTGTCTCGGAAACTTGGTCATCACTGACCAAGAGATTATCTGAGAGTCAGTAATGTTTGTAGGACTATCCTAAGGCCAGAAGACTTTGAAATCATTGGCAAACAGACAGATTGTTAGAATGATAGCCCTCTTATGTCAGAGAGTCTCAGGATAACTAATATATATTTACTAAAATTTAGTAGAAGAAATAGTATATTATATTCCTAAACCAGAGAACTTTTATATTCATTGACAGACAGATTGCTAGAACAATAGCACTCCAAGGTGTGGAGGAGGGAGGGAGAGAGGGACCTCAGGGCCACAGATTCCAAAGCCATAACATTTTAGAATCACTGACAGATTGTTAGAACAGAAGCATCCCAAAGTCAGGAGACCTCCCTACTACTGTCTCCCCTAATCCATCATTTCCCCTCTCAAGCAGTTTGAACCACAAATTCATTTGGGAAAAAGGGATGGAGATTCCATCTTCTGGAATTGCTTCATGCTGATAAGGAGCATAGAGCTGTCCCTCGTGGGGTCCAGACTAAGTAGGGGAGATACACAATTTGAAAATGGCAGCAACAGCATCCAGGGGATGCCGAAGTGTCAGAATCAGTTAGCTGATGGTATTCAGGATGAACAAGTAGTTGGAAGTTCATAGCTTGGAGTCTGGAGGAAACAAATTTCACAAGCAGGTTAAAAATGCAGGGGCCAAATATGAGCAAAAAAAGAATAATTAAAAGAGGAGTTAATGTCGGGGCTAATAGGGGCAATAGCCAAGAAACTCACCCAGAGGAAGACTGGGGGGAGGGAGGGTAAGAAGAGGCTAATCATATGTCTCTTATCCAGACAGCTTTTCCTAGGGTAAATACCAAATTTTCCCCAAATCCTTGCTTTTGTCTTCTCAAAGGAGTAGGAGCAATGGGTAGAATAGTAGTATTATACACAGTGAAAGGAGTGCTCAAGTGGCCTAGGGTGTAAGTATCATAATATTTAAAAGGCATCAAGCATTGGGTAGAAAGGATGACATGCAGGTTAATTGGTGAGGGTTACATTCCCCTAGATTTGCCCCTTCAAGGCAAAAAGAAATTGTGAATCTTTATACAATGGAATGCAAAAGAAAGCAACTTTAAGATCTAAGGTAGAAAACCATTGTGCCCCCTGGGATACTTGCACTGGGCTCATGACTTCTACTGACCATTTGCTCTGATTATACAAAGTTGCTAAAGGAGGAAAAAGTAGGGACATGATTATAATAGCATCAAAATAGTTTCTTTAGACTTCAGCCTGAGAGCACATACATGACAGAATAAAGCATCCTTAGATCTGTTTGATAACCAATCCATTCAGTTTCCAGTAACAATTCCACCTCGTATCCAAACTCAGAAAAAATCAGGCGGGAAACAAAGAAACAGAACTGGGAAACTGAGTCAGAAGAATCCCCACCTTGAGCAGAGGCTAAGGTTGTCCTTCCAGCTCTTGCCCAGATAAGATGTCCCCCACCTATGACAGTTCAGGAAGGCATCCTCTGAGTAATTTCATGGCATTTTTCTAGAATGGTGGGTTACTGACTTAATGATCAGGCAAGTAAATTCAAAATTGAAAAGAAAACCAGTTACAGTCCTGAGATTTTATCTCTAATAGCAAATTCTACTAATCTCAATTTAAGGCTAGATACCTTGTTATTATTATTATTATTATTATTATTTTTGCTTAGGCAATTGGGGTTAAGTGACTTGCCCAGGGTCACACAGCTAGGAAGTGTTGTATCTGAGATCAAATTTGAACTCAGATCCTCCTGACTTCAGGGCTGGTACTCTATTCACTGCGCCACCTAGCTGCCCCTAGATACCTTATTTTTAAAAGTTTATCAGGATTTACACACATGAGATTTTTGTTTAACATGTTTTATATGTTCAAACTTATCCTGGTGCAAAGGATCAATCATTATACAGTCTTATAGATTCTTTTTTTTTTTTTTAATAAAGCTTTTTATTTGCAAAACATATGAGTGACCTTTCAACATTGACCTTTGCAAAAAAAACTTTTTTTTTTCCCAAGCTTTTCCTTTCCCTCCCCCCGCCCCCCACCCCTAGATGACAGGTAATCTAATACATGCTAAATAGGATAAATTATATGAAAAATACAATACATGTATACATATCTATACAGTTATCTTACTGGACCAGAAACATCAGATCTAGAAAGAGAAGAAGAAAAAAAACAACCTAAGAAGGAAAACAGAATGCATGGAAATATTCACAGAAAGCGTTAAAATGCTGTGTTGTGGTTCACTCTCAGTTCCCACAGGCCTCTCTCTGGATGTATATGACTATCTTCATCGCAGCACAACTGGTTTGAATCACATCATTGTTGAAGAGAACCATGTCCATCAAAATTGATCATCGTATAGTCTTGTTGCTGTGTATAATGTTCTCTTGGTTCTGCTGATTTCACTCAGCATCAGTTCATGCAAGTCTCTCCAATCCTCTCTGAAATCCTCCTGTTGGTCATTTCTTACAGAACAATAATATTCCATAACATTCATATACCATAATTTATTCAGCCATTCTCCAATTGATGGGCATCTTTTCAATTTCCAGTTTCTTGCCACTACAAAAAGGGCTGCCACAAAAATTTTTGCACATGTGGGTCCCTTTCCCTCCTTAAAAATCTCTTTGGGATATAGGCCCAGTAGAAACACTGCTGGGTCAAAGGGTATGCACTGTTTGATAACTCTTTGAGCATAGCTCCAAATTGCTCTCCAGAATGGTTGGATCCGTTCACAGTTCCACCAACAATGTATCAGTGTCCCAGTTTTCCCACATCCCCTCCAACAGCTATCATTATCATTTCCTGTCATTTTAGCCAATCTGACAGGTGTGTAGTGGTATCTCAGAGTTGTCTTAATTTGCATTTCTCTGATCAATAGTGACTTGGAGCACCTTTTCATGTGACCGGAAATAGTTTCAATTTCTTCGTCTGAAAATTGTCTGTTCATATCTTTTGACCATTTGTCAATTGGAGAATGGCTTGAATTCTTATATATTTGAGTCAATTCTCTATATATTTTAGAAATGAGGCCTTTATCAGAACCTTTGGATGTAAAAATATTTTCCCAGTTTACTGCTACCCTTCTAATCTTGTCTGCATTCATTTTGTTTGTACAAAAACTTTTCAACTTGATATAGTCAAACTTATCTATTTTGTGATTAATGATGACCTCTAGTTCTTCTTTGGTCACAAATTCCTTCCCCCTCCACAGGTCTGAGAGGTAAACCATCCTACATTGTTCTAATTTGTTTATAATATCATTCTTTATGCCTAGATCATGAATCCATTTTGACCTTATCTTGGTATATGGTGTTAGGTGTGGGTCAATGCCTAATTTCTTCCAGACTAGTTTCCAATTATCCCAGCAGTTTTTGTCAAATAGTGAGTTTTTATCCCAAAAACTGGGGTCTTTGGGTTTATCGAACACTAGATTATAATTGTCATTGAGTATTTTGTTCTGTGAACCTAACCTATTCCACTGATCCACTACTCTATTTCTTATCCAGTACCAAATGGTTTTGGTGACCACTGCTTTATAATATAGTTTTAGATCTGGTGCAGCTAGGCCACCCTCATTTGCATTTTTTTTCATTAATTCCCTTGAAATTCTTGACCTTTTGTTTTTCCAGATGAATTTTGTCGTTATTTTTTCTAGTTCAGTTAAATAATCTCTTGGGAGTTTGATTGGTATAGCACTAAATAGATAGATTAGTTTAGGTAGTATTGCCATCTTATAGATTCTTAGTAAACACATAACTTGTTTAGAAACTATGAATTCTAAACAGGCCCATTTTTCAGGGCTGATAACCTTTCCTACTCTGACGGTTTCAAGAAAATTCACAAGTTTAATTTTTTTTTTATTAAAGCATTTTATTTACAAAACATATGCATGGATAAGTTTTCAACATTGACCCTTACAAAGCTTTCTGTTACAAATTTTTCCCTCCTTTCCCCTACCTCATCCCCTATTTGGCAGGTGGTCTAATATATGTTAAATATGTTAAAATACATGTTAAATATACCTATATAAAACAAGGGAATTGAGCAAAATGACCTCCAAAGTCCCCACCAACTTCAACATTTCTATGAGCTAATGAAAGGAAAAAGGCAAAAATCTGCTCAACTATTGCATATACAATGAGTCTCAATGGGGGAATTGTCAGAGCTGTTTACTCTTGAGGGACAGTACAACTGGCAAGTTGCTAACTGCTGCTGCTATTGCTACCTGATGTAAGACCTTCTTTCTTTACATGCTGCCTTCCCATCCACAAGGAGGACCATTCATGGGATAAAGACAAGGAAGTGTTTTTTCTTATAGAGATCCATTCATTCAAGATATTCATTGCTGCTGTTGTTCTGATGTTTTCAACACTGATCCTAGGTCCTCCAGACTGACTTCAGGAATTCCTTGGAGAGTAGAGGGATTAGGGGAAGGAGAACTCCTGCCTTAAAATAATACTCATTTGTATTTGCATACTTGAAAGATGTATTCTTTCACTGAGACAGCTACTGGTACCTCCAACTAACAGTTATTGCAGCCTTTCTTCAATTTAGCCATTGAGAGTTGCTGTGACCTAAACACTCATTGTTCTGCAACCAAACTGCTGATAAATATCTCTGACTTAGTGATGCTAGTCTGATATATAGGTAGCTGAATCACTGGGTAAGAAAAAATATTTTATTTTTCTAATTTCATGCAAAAACAATTTTTGACATTTACTTTTTAAAATTTTGAGTTCCAAAATTCTCTCTCTCCCTTCCTCTCTTGCCTCCTTACTTAGAAAGTAAGTAATTTTATAGGCATTTTATAGACACACACACTTGCATGCACATATGTGTGTATTTATGTGCAGTAATGCAAAACATTTTCATATTAATCATGTCATGAAAGAAAACAGACAAAAAAAGAAAGGAAAGTCTAATAAAGAATGCTTTAATTTGCATTAGAGTCCATCGGTTATTTCTCTAGAAGTGGATAGCATTTTTGAAATTGTCAGAGATCATGTTATTGCTGAGAATAGCTAAGTCATTCACAATTAATTATTGTACAATATTGTTGTTACTGTGTATAGTGTTCTCCTGATTCTTCTCATTTCACTTTGCATCAATTCATATAAGTCTTTCCAGGTTTTTCTGAGAGCATCTTGCTTGTCATTTCTTATGGTACAATAGTATTCTATCACAATCATATACCACAAGTTGTTCAGTCATTTCCCAATTGATGGACATCCCTCAATTTCTAACTCTTTGCACCACAAAAAAGAGCTGCTATAAATGTTTTTGTACATATAGTGCCTTTCCCTTTTGCTTTTAATCTCTTTAAGATACAAACTGGGTAGTGTTATTTCTGAGTCAAAATATATGCATAGTTTTATAGCCCTTTGGACATCATTGCAAATTGCTCTCCAGAATGGTTGGATCAGTTCACATCTCCACCAATAGTGCATTAGTGTCTCAATTTTCCCAATCCCATCCAAAATTTTTATTTTTCCTTTTCTGTCATAGTAGCCAATCTGGTAAGTGTGGGATAGTACCTCAGAGTTATTTTAGTTTTCTTTACTTTAATGAATAATGATGTAAAACAGTTTTTCATATAACTATAGATAAGTTTTGATTACTTCATCTGAAAATTGCTTGTTCATATTCTTTGGCTATTTAGTGATTGTATTCTTATAAAGTTGAATCAGTTCTCTACATATTTGAGAAATGAGTCCTTCATCAGAGAAACTTGCTGTAATTTTTTTCAGTTATGTTTATTGTATAATTTGTGCCATTCTATTTTGTCCCCTGCCTATTTTTCTCTCTCTTCTTTTACAAGGAGAGAATTCTCAAAAATGTTTTGTTTCTGACTATTGACACCCTTAATATGCCTTCCTTTGTATCAGTTCCCCCCTCCCAACACATACCCTTCTCTTATCCCCTTCTCTTCCTACTTGCCTGTGGGTTAAAATAGATATCCATACTCAATTGAGTGTGTATGTTATTCTCTCTTTGAGAAAATTTTGAGACAATTTCAAGCACTCTCCCCTACTTCCCTGATCTTCCCATCTATTGCAAAAGCTCTTTCATGCCTCTTTTTTGTAAAATAATTTACCCCATTTTACCTCTACCTTTCCTTTTCTCCCAGAGCATTTCTCTTTCTCACCCTTAACTTTTTTTTTTTAACCTTATTGCATCAAATCCAACCCACATTTTTTTCTTCTAACTGCCCTAATAATGAGAAAGTTCATAAGGGTTACAAATATCATCTTCTCATGTAAGAATGTAAACAATTTAACCTTATTGAATCCCTTTTTTTTTCTTTTATGTTTACCTTTTTATAAATCTCTTTAGTCTTATATTTGAAAATCAAATTTTCTATTCAGTTCTGGTTTTTTCATCAAGAATGCTTGAAATCTTTTATTTCATCAAATATCCATTTTTTTCCTCTGAAAGATTATACTCAGTTTTGCTGAGTAGGTGATTCTTAATTATAAACCTAACTTCTTTGCCCCCTGGAATATCATATTTCAAGCCCTCTAGTCCTTTAATGAGGAAGCTGTAAAACAAGTGTCATTCTGATTATGGCTCCATGATATTTGAACTGTTTCTTTCTGATTTTTTGCAGTATTTTCTCCTTGACTTAGGAGCTCTAAATTTGCCTCGAATATTCCTGAGAGTTTTCATTTTGAGATCTCTTTCAGGAAGTGATTGATAGAGTCTTTTAATTTCTATTTTACTCTCTAGGTCTAGAATGTCAGGGCAATTTTCCTTGATAATTTCTTGAAAGGGAATGTCAGGACACTTATTTTGATCCTGGATTTCAATAATAAAGTAATTCAATAATAAATAAAAATAAAATAATCAATTCAATAATAAATGACATAAAGTAATTCAATAATAAAGTAGTTCAACGATTCTTTATCTCTATTTTCCAGGTCAATTGTTTTGTTTTTTTTTTCCAATGAGATATTTTACATTTTCTTCTATTTTCTCATTTTTTTATTGTTTCTTTGAATCTCATGGAGTCATTAGCTTCCACTTGCTTAATTCTCCTTTTTAAAGAGTTGTTTTCTTCAGTGAATTTTTGTGCCTCCTTTATCATTTGATTTATTCTGTTTTTAAGGTGTTATTTTCTTTAGCGTTTTTGTGTGCCTCCTTTTACCAAACTGTTGACTCTTTTTTTCCTGATCTTCTTGCATTATTCTCATTTCTTTCCCCAATTTTTCCTCTGCTTTGCTTATCTTATTTTTAAAAACTTTTTTGAGCTATTCTAGGAACTCTTTTTGGGCCTTTCATGTTTTTTTTTTTGAAGCTTTGAATGTAACACTTTTGACTTCGGCATGTTATTCTCAATTTATATTTTGATTTTTCCTGTCAGCATGGTCAGATTTTTGTTGTTATTGTTCACTCATTTCCCCAACCTATTTCTTTCTTTCTTTTTTTTTTATAAAGCTTTTTATTTACAAAACATATGGGTGATTTTTCTACATTGACCTTTGCAAAAACTTTTTTTTTCCCAAGCTTTTCCCCTCCTTCCCCCCACCCCCCACCCCTAGATGACAGGTAATCTAATACATGCTAAATAGGATAAATTATATGACAAATACAATATATGTATACATATCTATACAGTTATCTTACTGCACAAGAAACATCAGATCTAGAAAGAGAAGAAGAAAAAACAACCTAAGAAGGAAAACAAAATGCATGGAAATATTCACAGAAAGCTTTAGAATGCTGTGTTGTGGTTCACACTCAGTTCCCACAGGCCTCTCTCTCTGGATGTATATGCTCTGAACAATAGGAACTGGTTTGAATCACATCATTGTTGAAGAGAACCCTGTCCATCAGAATTGATCATCGTACAGTCTTGTTGCTGTGTGTAATGATCTCCTGGTTCTGCTCATTTCACTTAGCATCAGTTCATGCAAGTCTCTCCAGTCCTCTCTGAAATCCTCCTGTTGGTCGTTTCTTACAGAACAATAATATTCCATAACATTAATATACCATAATTTATTCAGCCACTCTCCAATTGATGGGCATCCTTTCAATTTCCAGTTTCTTGCCACTACAAAAAGGGCTGCCACTAACATTTTTGCACATGTGGATCCCTTTTTCCCCTTTAAAATCTCTTTGGGATATAGGCCCAGTAGAAACACTGCTGGGTCAAATTCCCCAACCTATTTCTTGACTTTTATGTTAAAGTTAGGCTCTGCTCCAGTGATGGAGGAAGCACTGTCTCAAGCACTCTTTTCTACTCTGGAATTATGACCATGGTCCCTGCTCTCCTGCAGCTGCAATCTCTGCAAGTTCTAGTGTTCCTCCTCTCCCTGGGACTGTGACTCAGGACTGAAACCCACAGCTGTGAATGGGCAATGCAATAGAGTCGGGCACCCATTGTCAGCAAAAAGATCCTTGTAATTTCCTTCTGACCAGTTGTCCAACTTCATTACCTGAGTGTTAGAAGCCACTGCTGCTAATTAAGCTGCTCCCAAGACTTGCTGCTATCTTGCAAAAACTAGGTCTGTTGCTCGTGTGCCAGAACATTGACTTGACCATACTCTACTCTCTCCCCACTCCCTCCCTTCTCCAGGGCAACAGATCTTTCCTGCTAGTCTAAGTTAAATTTGACTTAAAAATTGTTTCACCTCATTTTTGAGAGGTTCTGCTGCTCCAGAATTCACTTTGAGGTGTTATTTTAAAGTTGTTTGGAGGGGAATTTGAAAGATCTTAGGTGAGTCCCTGTCTTTTCTCCAATATCTTGCCTCTGCCCTTCTCCTGGGCCTGTTCATGAAATCTTTACAGGCTGGTCTAGAATTGGCAGAACTTGTGATAAAAATAATAGCTGACACTTGTAGTCTTATGATGCTTTTGAGTGTATGTCTGATCTTAACAACAACCTCATAAGGTAAGTACCACTAGTATTATTACTTCATTTTCTTTTTTTAAAATAATTTTTTGTTGATTTTTTTCTTTTTATGACATAATTTTCTCCAGCATCCTTCCTCTTCCCCTCCCAAAGAGCTATCCTATATAACAAATAATATTATTTAAAAGTCAAAAAGGGGCAGCTAGGTGGCACAGTGGGTAGAGCACTGGCCCTGAAGTCAGGAGGACCTGAGTTCAAATCTGGACTCAGACACTTAACATTCCCTAGCTGTGTGACCCTGGGCAAGTCACTTAACCCCAATTGCCTCAGAAAAAAGCAAAAAAAAAAAAAAAAAAAAAAAGGAAGGAAGAAAAAGAAGAGAAAAATATCAGCATAGCCAATCAATAGATTGAAAAAAATCTGAAAACATGTGCAACATTCACTTCTTTCTGCCTCTCTCTCTGATTCTCTTATATATGTGTATATATAAATGTGTTTTATATATATATATATGTGTGTGTGTGTGTATGTGTGTGTTTGTATATATACATACATCTATATGCCATGGGTATTATTAGCTTAATTTAAAAATGAGTAAGCTAAGATTTGGAGGTTAAATTACTTACTCGTGGTCAAACAGCTAATAAATTGCAGAGCCAGGATTTGAGTGATGTGAGTTTAGCACAATGTCTACAAAATTTCCAACAAAACCTTGGAATAAAAATGAGCCTGAGTTTGTTGAAGCACAATCTCTCAAAGACCTGTCAACTATATCCTTGCCATTTAAAGACCAGTCTAGCTAAATTTAGAGGATATTATTATTAGGCTTCTATGTGAAGTCTTTCCTAATTTTAACTGTTAGTTCCTTTCTTCCTAACTATGTTGTATTTAACTACTTTATATATATTTGTATTAATTTATATACATGTGTATATGTATACATACATATATGTATACATACATATATGTATGTGTACATATATATACATATATATGTGTATCTATCTATCTATCTATATTATATATATATATATATATATATATATATATATACACATACACAACTCATGTCTTCCATTAAAATGGAAGTTCCTTGGGAGTAGAGAGTGTTTTGTTCTTTGTATTGATATTCCTATTTCTGACCCCTAGAACTACACACCACATCATCAGGATTATCATAATGTCCAGGTAATGAAAGACCCTGTCCTTCCAGAT
>JAJPUD010002851.1:207951-288644 GCA_023553655.1 Myrmecobius fasciatus
GCAGCTTCCATGTCCCTGAATTAGTTGAATTCCTGATTGTCCTTTAAAGTCTAATTTAATCTATGAAACATTCTCTGATCTCTCTGCCAAGAATGTCTGCTAGTTCTCAGATTTCACATATTAGATTGTATTTTTCTGAGATGCGTTTTCTTATTATTGTGGTTCGATTGTTTCAGTCATGTCTGACCCCCTTTTGGGGTTTTCTTAGCAAAGATAAAAGTGGTTTGCCATTTTCTTCTCCAGCTCATTTTACAGTTTAGGAAACTGAGGCAAACAGGGTTAAGGGACTTGTTGACATAACTAGTAAATTTTTGAGGTTAGATTTGAAGTTAAATCTTCCTGATTCCAGGCCTGGCATTCTGTCCACAGTACTACCCAATTGCTATTTTATTATGTTTATCTGTGATTGCTGAAATTCCCTCAGTACCAATGTAAAAAATCACTCAGTTGGACTTGGGAGGGGTGAATTTAATAGTCTTTAATTACACAACTGCAGATATGGGTTTCCTATAGAATCTCTTCCTTAATGCTCCATTGGTTGAGTATCAGAGGTTACAACCTAACAAGAATATGTAATGACCCCATGTGAGTATGAATCTCCACCCCTGATTACATCATTGCATCGACCCCTCCCATCTCACAAGTGTTTTTGATTCTAAATTTCCACCCTTGATTACATTTTTCTTTCATTTAAAAATCTAAAACCCTTACTCAATTATATTCTTTTATTTTGTTGTCTCGAATCTTAACCTCCACTTCTTGAGTTTCAATTTTATTTTCCTAGTTTAAGTTTCATTTCTGTGTATTTCTCTAATTCAACTTTCTTAACTCTGTGAAAACTAAACCCCCATCCAATTCTCACATAAGCATAGTGCATAACACAAAGTGGAAGTTTAATATTTGTTGGAATAATGAATAAATGTAGATTTCTTTTTTTAGAAAATTGGAAATAGTTTAAAGAGTTTAACTCTACTAATTAAGAAACAGAATGAATTAATAAAAGCCTTACTAAACTAATAAACTTTATCTTCAGCACAATAATGGAGTTTTAGGCTATTAAAGGAAAAGGTGCTTTAGGTAGAAAGTGGTCAGGTCAGGTCAAGAAGGAGATTGCAAAGGATAAAACTCTGCAATTATTTCTCAGCAAAAATAGAGAGAAAAAGTGGGCTTAAACTTTTTCCACATGCAGCCCCTTTTTACCTGAATGAATACAATCATGAATACAAATCAAACATTTACTGACAAATTATAATATTATGACCTCCACATTTAATTACAAGACCCCATATGGGATCACGAACCACAGTTTAAGAAGTTGGGTAATGTTCTTTTGTTCCCAACACATTTAGATGCTTTCATCAGAATTATTGAAATTTTTATTTCATTCTGATTCCTAGAAAAAAAATTTGATTTAACTTTAAAGAAAAACAAATACCATGAAATAATTAATGTTAACATTCCCGAAGTTTTAACTTTTAACTAGATAATACATTCAATTTCCAATGACTTTCCCTTTCCAAAGCTAAACATTAACCTTTCAATCAATTGCCTTCATTTTAAGAGTGGCAATGCAGAGATAGAAAAAATTTTAGAGATCTGGTCCAATTCCCTCATTCTACTGGTGAGAAAACTTAATTCAGAAACTTAAATTTAGGCAATTGCCCAAGGGCACACAGGGAGTGGAAGAACTGAGGTTAAAACTCCTGTGACTTTTTCTTGCACAACAATGATAAGTTTGGAAATATGTATACACATATTCGATTTGCCAAGTAGTTTAACATAATTAACATGTAGTGGATATCCTGCCATCTAGGGGAGGGGTGGGGAGTTGGGGGGAAAAATCTGTAACAGAAAGCTATGTAAGGGTTAATGTTGAAGAATCACCCATACATATGTTTTGCAAATAAGATAAAATTTAAAAAACAAAACAAAACAAAACAAAAACCTCCTGTGACTACTGCTTCCTCCATATCATCTTCTTGTATCTAGGCTAGTAAATCTCAAACTTTTTGATCTCTGGACTTTTTGATATTCCTAAAAGTGATTAAAAACCATAAGGACTTTTGTTTATGTGGATTTATATCTGTCATTAAAAATTGAAATATCTTGGCATTATCATAAAAATAATTTCAATTTTATCTACCCTCTGAAAGGGTCTCAGAGACCCACAGATCCCTCATATTTGTGGTGATCACATTTGGAGATCCACTGATGTAGGTAGTTCAAGCATGAAGAAAAACCTGTTATAAACTTTGCTTTTTAGGTTTGCTCAAAACATTTTTGCCATAAAGCAACATTTCTCCTTAAAAGTTGATAGCAAAACATTCCCTCAAATTAAAAGGAGTCTGGCAGCCCATTTTAGTTACCATATTACAAGTGGGCACAAACACTTTAAAATATTCATATATCTCTTTAGTCTACAAAAAAACAATTTTTGAAATCTTGAAAACAGTCTCTTCACAGAGAGTGAGAGAAACATACTCCATGTGCTGGCTAAATTCTGCATTGCCTGTCCAACACTGTGCCTCCTCTCATAACGGGACATGGTCAGTTGAATGGACCCTTGTATGTCAAAATTCAAAAAGGTCTTGTTTGCCAGAATTGAACAAAGTTCTCACAGACAGAAGGATTTTGCAGGGCAGTCCCCAAGTGTGTGAAACTAAGTTCTCTCCTCCCCAGGGCAGAGTCATTTAATTGTAAGGGGAGTTCTCACCTTTAGTTATTATGCTCTTTTTTAATTTCCTACATAAAGCTCCCACTGATATCAAAAGAAATAGTTTCAAGTAGACCTTTCACGGTATAGTTAGAAACAACCAATGAATACCAGAACTTGTTTACTTTCCAATCTGCTCATAAAATTTATGAGATTTATAATTATAAAATATCTAAAATCTGCCTCTTACCTGGGCATCTCAATATTTGTCAGTTACACATTGGACATCCTATATTGAGCTTAATCCATGAAGGAGTTAAAATAGCATTGATTGCTACCTAACCCTGCTGCATGGATGTGAGTCAGTACTAGGTGCAGGGGAGAAGGGGTCTACTCATCTACCAGTCTATTCTGTCAAAGCATATAATTTTTATCTTTTTTTATGTTGTTGATGTTGTTTCCTTGTTTTTTTCTTCGTGATTTTCCCCTTTTGATTTGATTTTTCTTGTACAACATGATAAATATGGAAATGTTTAAAAGAATTGTACAAATTTAATCTATATCAGATTGCTTGTTGTATTGGGGAGAGGAGACTTGAGGAGGACAGGAGAAAAATTTGGAACACAAAGTTTCATAAAAATGAAAGTTGAAAACCATCTTTACATGTATTTGGAAAAAGAAAATACTATTGAAAAAAAAAGTAAAAGAAAGTCTACCCTGACCCAGATTATTTCTTGTCTCTAAGACCCCAGGAAAGCAGTGCTGGCCATCATTGGTTCTGGTGCCCTTAAAAATCAGACATTTTAAATTCTTAAGATCCAGTTCAGTCTAGGAAAACATAGTATTCCTAGATGAATTAGAATCCAAGGTAAACATCCATTTTTTAATATCCAAATTGATTAGACATTCCAGAAGTTATGTCAGGCCAAGAGGGATATAAGGCTGAAGTGTTAAATCAAAATATATACCTGTAATTTTTCATTCTTTTTCATGTTTGAATCAGAAAAAATCCTTCAACACTTTGAGTAGATTTTTTTTTCCTGAGGCAATTGGGCTTAAGTGACTTGCCCAGGATCACACAGCTAGGAAGTGTTAAGTGTCTGAGGCTAGATTTGAACTCAGGTCCTCCTGACTTCAGGGCTGGTGCTCTATCCACTGTGCCAACTAGTTGCCCCCAGTTGGATCCTTTTTAAAAGATCAATGGAGGGATATGAACAAAAATCACATAGAAAGGGAAGATAGAGATGGGTTATTTTCTGTACTTGTAGAGAAACTACTTACATAGGTAAGCTCATGAATCCTTCATCATCATCACTCTCATCATCATCAAAGTACCTAGCATTAAATTTATCTATTATAATTATTAAATATCCCTTGAAGTGACATAAAATTTGAATGAATCTGTTGTGAAGACTCTAACCCATAAATGCATCAGGGTAGAGCTGGAATTCTATAGGCCTTAAGAATTATTGGGCTAAAAGAGTGATTTACCTAGATTTTTGTAGTAACTAATACTAAGACAAGAGGGTGAATGGGCTTCCAACAAGACCACCTTACCCCAAATTTTGAAGTTCATCAAGTTTTTCCTAGCTTTTTCTATGCTTTATTCATCCCTTTAAGTGGACCCAGTATGCCCTCTGATGCTTAAGCTATGGCTATAGCTTCATCTTGTCAGAAACGAAAGAGATGTGAATATCTAATTTATACTAAGATGTAAGTGGCCATAGGATAGTAGGAAAGACATCAGATTGGGGGATGAGAGACATGAATTTTGGACCTACCTGTGTCATTAACATATTTTATGATATTATACAAGCCATTTCATCTCTTCAGATTGCAATATTATCCTTATCTGTAAGTAAAGGGAATAAGAGAGTTTAGATTTAATGCTGTCTAAGATTTCCCCCAGCTCTTAAAATCTTGGATTCTTAAGTATTGTCACTCCCAGGGATATTTACATTTTAAAAGTGGAAGCCTGGAAAAGGGAACTATTTAATTCAAATTTGTGTGATCTATTTGGATCACAGATTTAGAGCTCAGTTGCCACTTAGTTCCACCTCCAGGTTTTACAGTTAGAGACATTAAATGACATGCCCAACATCACACTTAGCAGAAGAGGATTTTCACCTCCGTCTTCTGGCTCTCACCATTCTCATGAGAACCTGAATAAGTGGGTGAGGTTGGCAAAGAAAGAACAAAATATCGATGAAATTGCTCCCTAAGGCAGGCAAAGAAGGGCACTGATAGGAATCAGTTTAACCTTATCGTCCCCCATCTGTGGAGGTTGTTCAGTCAGAAATCCTAGTTTTCTCAAACCCCTGAGTTTAAATTTCCCCTATAAATCTGTCCATGGCTCATGCCATCTTTGCTGAATCCTTCTTGGAGTTAGCTCACCACAACACTCTCTGCCTCATGATATCATTTCCTTCATCCCTCCCCCATGCTTCATGGTGTCTTTCCCCTCACTCCCTCCCTTCTCCCCTACCTCCCATCATGGCTCAAGATATCTTTCTCCTTATAGCTAACTCTTTTAGGGTGCTAATTTTCTTTTGCTATTTATCCTGCCAGCTAAGGGCATAATCCACCCTCACGGAGTATTTCTTTTCTCCAGGTAAATTGTGAGTTCTACTAGGGAACCTGTCTTTTCCATTATTAATTGTTAAAAACTCCTTTCCTTACTATATCTTCTCCCAACTCTATTTCATATTTACCACTCCTGGTACCTATTGTATCTCTTCATTTTGTCTATAACCTCGTCTTCTAAATAAGCCTATCTTTTGCCAAAGAGAATGGCCATTCAGAATTCTTCACGAGTGAACCCCAACACTTGATGCCCATAATACTCTCATCATTTGATGAGCAGGAATTGCTCTCCTTAATCACATTATTTGACCCTGACCATATCATTTCCACACTACCATTTAGCTGTGAAAAATACTAATTAGGAAAATCATTATTTATTAACTTTTTTTTTCTTGAATCCCTTAGAAAACTACTAGATAAGTCAGTTTGCAAATAGAAATAAATGGGATCACTCAAAGATGGATTTCTGATAATGGTGCCTGGATAGAGGACATATTTTATGGCAAAAAAGGGGGGGAAGGAACAAGCACTATGCACCAGATGTTGTAAGCATATTTCATTTTGATCCTCAAAACAACCTAACAGGTAAGTGCTAGTATTATTCCCATTTTACAGATGAGGAAATTGAGGCAAACAAAAATTAAGATGACTTACCTAGGGTCACATAGCTTGTAAATGTCTGAGACTTCATTTGAATTCTTTTCTCCTTCACTACATTCCTGGGGCTTTATCTATTGTATCATTTTTAGCTGCCAAAAAAGGCTTTTCTCAAACTACTCCAATTAAATCAGCCCATTTACTTAATGTACCTCAAATGAATAGGAAAGTAAGAAATTAACTCATGGCATGTGCTCTCAACTAACTTTTTTCTTCTTTTTTATTGTTCAGATCCTACTCTTCTATTCATAGTCTCTGTGTTCCAGTTGAAGCCTGATGAATAGTAAATGTTAATACATTGGATTCTCTCCTTTTTGGCAAAGTTATTATAGCAAGCATCATATGAACATTAGTGACACAGTGTCCCCATCAGAAGCCAGCATAGTATGAGTGGAGAGTCACAAGACTTAGATTCAAATCCTGACTCTTCTACTTAGTAGATATGTAGCATTGGTTCCATCATTCAATGTCTCTAAGTCTCAGTTTCCTCATTCCCTACAAACACACACTGTGCTCTTTACTCCTCAAACAAGACATTCCAACTCTGACTCAGAGCATTTTGATTGCCTGATTCCCATTCCTGGAATTTTCTCCCTTTCCAACTCCATTTCCATGCTGTATTCTCCATGTTTCAACAAAAATCTTACCTTCTACCTGGAAAACCTAGGTTCAAGTCTTCCCTCTGGCATATACTATCTGTATATAGCAAGTGACAGCTTCTCAGTGTCCCCAAGTAACTTACTTAAGACCCTAAAACTCAGGTGATGCTGCCTGCAACAATCTTATCTTCACTTTTCCCAATATTACTTAAATCTAGTCTCTTTCATCTGCTGATTATTCCCATGTTATGTATAAAGTTCGTTTCTACATAGTTTTTTGCATGTTTTCTCCCTTTTTAATTATGTGAGCTGAAATTCTCTTTACCTTTATTTATATGTCCAGTATCTAGTACATAGTAGGTGCTTAATAAATATTGATTGACATGCAGGGAGCACACCTAGAAAATGGCACACACATTAAAAACGTGTAGCCAGGCCAACTTAATCTCTCAGGGATTCATAGCAGCAGGAACTTCTCTCTACCTCTGAGGTTATTGCCAAAACAAGCCAAGACTCATACTGGTTTCTCCCCTGCACTGCAAGCTGTTCCTTGTCCTCTTCTGAGCTGTGTTCTCTGCTTTGCTGTCCCCCTGCAAGTTTTTATTGCATTATAATCCTCTAATCTTCCCCTGAAATGCCTCCTCCTCAAAAGGGAGAGGGCTCTATTCTTTTTTTTAATTTTTAAATTTAATTTTTTTATTAAAGCTTTTATTTTTTAAAACATATGCATGGATAATTTTCAACATTCACCCTTGCAAAACCTTGTGTTCAAAATTTTTCCCTCCCTTTCTCTCCACTCCTTCCCCTAGACAGCAAGTGATCCAATATATGTTAACATGCAGTTCTTCTATATATATTTCCACAATTATCATGCTGCATAAGAAAAATCAGATCGAAAAGGGAAAAATGAGAAAGAAAACAAAATGCAAGCAAATAACAACAAAAAAGAGTGAAAATATTATATTGTGATCCACATTAACTTCCTAGATTCAGTGAGATATTTTACTTAAGATGACTACATTCTTTTCTCTTCCCATTATGCCCTTGACTCTGTCTATTCAAATTGCTGTGGAAGTTTTACTTAGCAAAACAAGGGATAAGGCAGAACTGTTTCATCCAGTCTTTCTTCAGGTTTCTAAACTCTTTCTTCATAGATGTGCAAAAAGCTTCAAAAATTTCTTGGAAAATGGAGCTTTATTTCCAAAATAAATTGTTTATAGATAAAAGAAAGAATTTTCCTTTAAGGAGAGTTGAGACAGAAAGAATTTAAGATATTTCCAAACTTCTGGAGAGCTCATCAGAATTCTAAAGGATGTGATAACAGATCCCCCATTGCTCAAAGAAATAGGTGTTGAAATTTAGCTAATGCTGACATAAATTCCTATGGGAGTGATGTTTGGGGGTGGGGTGGGAATCTTTCCAATTAAAAACAATTGTTTTACTTTTCAGATGCTTTTCTGTTTCAAGGTCATAAATTGTAGCATAGTTAGATTATAACTAAACCCAGTGCTAGCCTCAGATCTTAAGAGTCTGGCACAGAGTAATAAGAAAAATAACTGATATTAATAGATCACTTTCGGTTTTATGAAACACTTTACATAACTTATCTCTTTTGATCTTCACAATTAACCTTGTGAAGTAGGAATTAGAGGTTTTGTTTTTCAGCAGGTCAACAACTTAACTGTTGCAGGAAGCTCTAGATGAGGAATTCCTTCTACAAGGCAGAGGGACACCATCTCTGCATTTTGAGGTTTTTAATAAGTTGTCTGAGGACACTGAGAAGCTGCCATTTGCCCCAGAGTCACTCAGATATTATATGCCAGAGGAAAGACTTGAACCTAGATCTTCTAGACTCTGACCAATACACTATGGCTCACACACTTTCTCATTTTATAGATGACGAAACAGGCTCAAAGAGATTAAGTGATTTATCCATGTAGCTCATGAATCCTGGTTTCTCCAACCCAAACACTACACTGTTTTACTTTTGCCAGAACATATAGTATGAGTCTCTGCCATGCTATTTGTGGGCTCATCTTTTGCCTTCTGGCAGGCATAGTAGAATGATTTTTATTTTAATTTTTTTTCTTTTCATTGGTGGTCCTCTAATACTAGCCCTCCTCCATTCCTGCTCCTGGATTTTCTTCCTTCTTCTTTTTTAATGGCATTTTATTTTATGCAGTGATTTTTAGACTAATATGTCATTCCCTCACCCTCACCTCGATGCTTTTATTGAGAGCCATCTTTTGTGATCTCAGTTATCTCTGTCCATCTCTACTTACTCAATGATCTCACCTATTCAAATGTGGGTATTTGAGCAGCTCTCTAAAACAACCTGGTCTCAGTTGCCTCATCTGTAAAAAAAAAAAATGAAAGAGTTGTATCCTGAAGTATCAGATAGAGTATTCAGGTTCCAGGTAAGAGAGTGGTTCAAAATGTGACAAACAAAGCCACAAAGGATGCCATTTACTTATGTGAAATGGCTCATGAGTTAAACCAAATATGATTAAGCAAGGCTAAACTATACATAATTAAGCAAGATGTTTCTG
Source organism: Myrmecobius fasciatus (assembly GCA_023553655.1). Classification (NCBI taxonomy): domain Eukaryota; kingdom Metazoa; phylum Chordata; class Mammalia; order Dasyuromorphia; family Myrmecobiidae; genus Myrmecobius; species Myrmecobius fasciatus. The sequence goes on from JAJPUD010002851.1 coordinate 216,993, forward strand.
GTGGCAGTGGCGGGGACTTTTTAAAGTTAGAGGGAAGAGGGGGAGGAAATAAAGGCAAGATCTAAGGAGTTAAGAAGTTAGGGAGGAGCTAGCTAGTTAAGAACAAACTCTTATTCTCCTGCCTATGTTGAGTCTGTTAATCAAGAAAATCTCAGGAGCCTAACTCTGTTGTGAAGATGAGAATAGGATGGGCGGATTAAAGTTCTGACAATGGAGGCAGAACAGATTGAATAAAGCTCCCATTCCATATCAACTGAACTTTTAAAAATCCCTTCTTACTCTAAATCTATGGTCTTTCCTACAAAATGATTAATTTTTGAATCGGCATAGGGAACTCTATGAATGTATGTTATATGCTTTATAATTTACTTACAATTTAATGTTAGAAAGTTGCCTTGAACATGAGAAGTCAAATGTCTTGCCCAGGGTCACACAGCTGGTAGAAGGTCAGAAACAGGACTAAAACCCAGGAATGCATACCTCCCTATTGTAGAGAGAACACTCAGAGATTTCTTTCTACCCTTTTTAACTTCTAACAATCTATTTCCCAGTTTCAGCTTGCTGATGACTGGATCAGAGGTTCCCAAGATCTGATGATGGTTTGACCCCTGTAAACTCTAAGATGGGTATAAATGATAGGAAATTCAATGGGTTGGGGAAATAAAGATTGACAGCATAGTGACGTGAAATTTTCTTGGCAAAGATATTGGTATGGTTTGGCATTTTCTTCTCCAAATCATTTTATAAGTGAGGAAACTGGGGCAAACAGGGTTAAATTACTTGCCCAAAGTCACATAGCTAATATGGTTCAGAGACAAGACTTAACCCCCGGTCTTCCTGATTTACTATCCAATATGTCAAATTGCCTTTCCTAATATGTTTTCTAATATGTGGAAAAGCATAATGAATTGCAACTGTCTGCTATAAAAGCAGCAAAATCAGATGTTTGGTTTAAAGAATGTTTCCCTTCCCTTTAAAGCTATTGTTGTTGAGTCATGTTTTGTAAAGATACTGGAATGATTTGCCATTTCTTTCTCCAGCTCATTTTACAGATGAGGAAACTGAGACAAATAGAGTTAAATGACTTGCCCAGACCACACAAATAGTATCTGAGGTCAGATTTCAACTCAGAAAGATAAGTCTTCCTGACTCCTGGTCTGGCATTTTATTTACAATTCCACTTAGCTACCCCAATGTAAATGCTGCAAACTTATAAAAATATCGCTTTAAAGTTAAATAATTTAAATTTCTTCCAAAACTATTTAGTTTTGTGAATTTTGAATAATAATTTTTATTTTAACAAGACAGGATACACATTTATTTATGGAGGACATTTTCTCAGACCAATGGATTGGTTTTCTTGCTTAGCTATCTTAGTTAAGGACCTATCTTAATGAATTTATATTTGGGGAGTCACATCAAAACTGCCATGTATGCATCATACCCCTCTTTTGAATACTCTTAAAGCTAAGGTTCCAAAATAATCCATTCTATCTCTGAGCATTAGCTGATGAAAGTTTTTACAAAGTTCAAAAATCAACTAGAGCAATTTCTAGCATAAGACAGAATTATGTTGGATTTTAATAAGAAAAAGATTTTAAATGTTTAGATAATTGTTTTCAATTTTTTTGTAAGAAAGATTTCTTCCTCTTAAATTATTAAAACTTAAAACTGCATTGTCTTTGGAACAGGCTGTATTTGACACACTATGACTGGCAAGTATTGATTGACATGAAATACAGTTCTTGATGTTTAAGAGTTGATAATCCAATTAGAAAGATAATCACATGTTTGTCATATCTAGCCACAAAATCTGATCCTAGGATTTTAGAACTGAAAATGAACTTCAGAGATCATGTACTTCTATCTTCTCATTTTTGGAAAAGAAGACATTGAGACCCAAGGAAATTAAATTAGGGAATTGAGAAGTTGGAACTAGAAGACAAATTGGGTATCTTCATTCCATCACTAACGTTCTTTCCCAAGTGACATCATTCTTGCAATAATAACAATGATTTATTGAGTACCTACTATGCACAAAACACTGAGCTAGAAGCTCTGAAGATTACAAAGATCTTTAGTTGTATCCCATAAAAAGCAGGTAGTTCAGAGGCTTCTAAGTAGAGGGTAGCATGATCAAAGCTCTGGCAGTAATATACTTAATGCAGATATGTGCTAGTAAATGTTTAAAAGACTGGGGAGGGAGAAATGTAGACTTTAAAGTTTAATTTACATTATTAACATTTTTTTCTATCACTGTCTTTAGTCTAGATAATCAGCCAAAAAAAAATTATGCCCATTTGAGTTAAGTGACTTCCCAAGAGTCCCACAGTTATTAAGTATTAAGTGTCAGAGGCTAAATTTCAACTCAGGTCCTTTTGCCTCTAGGGCTGGTACTCTATCCACATCTCCATCTAGCTGCCCCCAGGCTAGTAATTTTACAAAGTCTTGCTTCAAAATTCTTTGATCTAGTCTAGTTTTATCATTTTACAGAGAAGGAAATTGGTTTTCAAATAAAACAAGTGTCTTGCTCATAGTCACACATGGAGTAACAAGCAAAACCACTTTTCCTTTCCACTGCATAGTATAACAGAATGAGACTGGGATTTATAGACATTTCTATGACTTAAATTTGCAGACCTTTAGAACTAGAAATCAACTTAAAGGAGAGAAAGGGACCCACATGTGCAAAAATGTTTGTGGCAGTCCTTTTTTGTAGTGGCAAGAAAATGGAAACTGAGAGGATGCCCATCAATTGGAGAATAGCTGAATAAATTATGAAATGTGAATGTTATAGAATATTATTATTCCACAAGAAATGATCAGCAGGATGATTTTAGAGAGGCTTGGGGAGACTTATATGAACTGATGCTAAGTGAAGTGAGTAGAACCAGGAGAACAATGTACAAGGCCACAGCAAGAGCATACAATGATCAGTTCTGATGGACGTGACTCTTCTCAACAATGAGATAATTCAGATTCAGACCCAGTTCCAACAATCTTGTGATGAAGAGAGCCATATACACCCAGAGAGAGAACTGTGGGAACTGAGTGTGGATCACAACACAGAATTCTCACTTTTTTAATTGTTATTTGCTTCCATTTTATTTTTTCTCATTTTTTTCCTTTTTCCTTTGATTTTTCTTGTGCAGCAAGATAATTGCATAAATATGTATGCATATATTGGACTTAACATATATTTTTACCATGTTTAATGTATATTGGATTACTTACTATCCAAGGGAAGGGTGGGGAGAAGGAGGGGAAATTGGAACACAGGGTTTTGCAAGGGTTAATGTTGAAAAATTATCCATGCAAATTTTGAAAATTAAAAAGCTTTTTTTTTTTTTTTTGGCTGAGGCAATTGGGGTTGAGTGACTTGCCCAAGGACACACAGCTAGGAAGTGTTTAGTGTCTGAGACCAAATTTGAACTCAGGTCCATCTGACTTCAGGGCTGGTGCTCTATCCACTGTGCCATCTAGCTGCCCCTGAAAATTAAAAAGCTTTAATAGAAAAATTGGAACTCAAATGCCTATCAATTGGGGAATGGTTAAACAAGCTGTGGTATAATGTTGTGATGGAATATTATTGTGCCATAAGAAATGACAAGAAGGACGATTTCAGAAAAGACATGGAAAGACTTACATGAGTTGATGCAAAGTAAAGTGAACAGAACTAGCTCATTTGTACATAGTAACAACAATATTGTGCAAAATGAAGATCTGTGAATGCCTTAGCTATTCTCACCAATACAATGACCGAAGACAATCCTAAAGCACTGATGATGAAGCACAGTCTTTATCTCCAGAGAAAGAGCTAACTTTGAATACTTACTGAAGCATCTTATTCTTTGCTTACTTTTTTTTAAAATTTGAGTCATCTTTTACATAATGACTAACATGGAAATGTTTTACATATTACACATATATAATCTATACTGATTGCTTATCTTCTCAGGGAGGGGGAAGGGGAAAGAGGGAGAGAGGAATAAAATTTTAAACATGTTCAAAATTGTTTTAACATGTAATTGAGGAAAAATATATTTTTAAAAAAGAAATAAAGTGAATTACTTTGACATATAGTCATCCAAGTCCTTTATTTTTACAGATGAAGAAACTGAAGTCTGGAGATTCATTGAAGGTCATAGAGAGAATGGAAAAATTGGAATTAAAACTTAGTTTAGTATTTCCAAGTTTTTTCCCTCCACAATGTCATAGAGATTAGATTTGTCCCAGAATCTGAGAGTTTAGACCATAATTCAGTGATTATTGTGTACTTAGCCAGTATTAAGCACACTACCTGGCACACATTAGGTGCTTAATAAATGTTTATTTACTGATTGATTGACTATTATGGGAGAGGAGTTGAATAGTTGGAGCTGGAGATATTTAGGAGCAAGAAATCAAGCCTACAAAGTATTCTGTATAAAAAGTGTCTCTATTTAAATTTTCCTATACACATGATCTCTAAGGTCCTTTCCAAATGGAAATTTATGATCCTGTTATCCTATGGCCTACTAACACTACACAATTGCAATATTCTTGTAAGCACATGTTTTAATGTGGGTAAAGAAGAGAATTCATAGCAAATATGAGATTGCTAAATGAAGGTAATTTTCAATCTAGGAATAGGGGATAGAGATAGGCAGATAACCTACTCTAGAGGAGGTACAAAAAGGGACATTTCTTAATATTACTTTTTATGGTCCAAAACAGGGGTGTGTTGGAGTTAGCTTGAACCAACTTAAAAAAGCCAATTGTGAAACTTTCAGTGGGAGCATTTATACACACGGGAGCTACAATTCAGGGTTAATATTGTTTTGTCAATGGTGAAGACTTAAGAAAGTGCTGGAGAAAATATTAATAATGTAGATTAAATTTAAAAATATGTCATGAAGACTTTTTTTTTTTTAGCAGAATCAGTTGTTAAAAATGTGTCAGCACAACCCTGGTTCAAATCCATATTTGAAGATGCCTGATTTAAAAAAGAAAAAAAGAAATTGCCTGATAATGTAATTCTCTGTGGCACCTGGTTATTTGCTTTGTGAGAAGTCTAGTCATACATTATAATTAAGGCTTGAAGCTCCTGCTGTGTGGGATAGTCACACAGGATTGGGGGTAGGGAAGTGTGGGTACAATTTGCCAGTTTTGCTTATGGCACACAAACCCCTTTTATCTGTAAAAAGGACTATTCAGCACTTTTGATAGCTAGAACAGAAGTTTTTAATTTTTTTGTGTCATGAACCCCTTTGGCAATCTGGTGAAGTCAATGAATTTAGTATGTTTTTAAAGCATAAAATTAAATGTAGAGGACTATAGTTATATAGTATATATATAGTTTTATAGTAATAATTATCAAAATATAGATCCCTCCTCCCACAAATTAACAAACCTTGGGATTAAGAACCCATCACCTACAATTATTTGCTAAAATTAATTTACCTGTGTAAAGAGATGTTTGGTAAATGGAGGCATACCCTCTTTGTCAACACTCCCTATTACAAACTTCAATTCCCATCCCATCTCCAGACTAGCTTCCTGTTTTCTGGACCCTTTTTGGCTAAGGCAGTGGTTCTCAAAGTCTGGCATGAGAAGAACCTTGAGAGTTCTGAAGACTCATTTCAGGGAGTCTTAAAGGTCAAACCTATTTTCATAATAATGCTCAAGTGCTTTTTGCTGATTCAAATACTCTTCCCTTTTCCAACTGTGTATCTGTGTAAGGACAGATTTTTTTTCATATACTTCAACTAAAACAATATATAGCAATAAATTAAATGCAGCAGAAGCCAGTGATCTTTTATTAAGCCAAACTTTTAAAAGATTTGCAAAAATATGTAAAATAATGCAAATCTCACTGTTTTATTTTTTAAAATGTCACTTCATAAAATTTATTTATATAACATGTAATGGATTTGTTATTTGAATGAATTAATAAATCAATATTTTAAAATTTTAACAGTTTTAATTTTCTAATATGGTCAATACTGATTATATGTCACTCACACAAACAAAAGCTCTTTGAGGTCTTCAATAATTTTTAAGATTATAAAGGGATTCTAAGACCAAAAAATTTGAGAATCACTGGGCAGAGTTCTGGATCTTTTCCTTATATACATTTTTCATCTGTGTTTCCTAACCTCCCTTGATGCCCTGAAAATATTTCTCAATGACTGAGTCTGTCCTCCACTTAATATGGGCATCCAGTTTGCTCCTTGTATGGTACCATTTTATGCAGGCTCCCTTCACGACCATGAATTGATTTCTTGGCCACAATACCTAAAACAATTGGGGACCTTTAAAAATGTAAACCTTGTTGCTGTCAGTAGAACTTTTTTTTTTTTTTTTTTTTTTTAAAGAGCAGATTGGAGTGTTGAAAAAAAAAAGAAAGTTTTAACTCAGCAATAAACTTGGACTATATGTCTTCCTTCAGTGCTCCTTGGAGGTGAGGGTGCCCAGAACAGCTGGCAGGAGCACCTTCTTTGCGCTGATTCCATATACTTACTAAGCAGCCTTCTGCTCTTGGTACAGTTTCCCAAATAGGTTTCCCTACTGGGAAGAGAATGTACTACCTGGCCAACACAAATATTGGTCTACTTGGCAGCTCTATTTCTCATTGTAAATTATTAAACTGGTTTTCTGGGACAAGTTAGGCTTATATGAATTAGAGCAGTATAAACCAGTTTTTCCCAGGGCTTGATGAACTCTGGATAAGCTTATCATTGAGGCTCCAGACTTACAAAGCTGGGAAACGAAATTCTAGCATCCCAAGTGGGTAGCAGCTTTTTTGATCACCAACCTATTCACTATTAATATATCAGACAATGTAAAAACTTAAAGCCCTTAAAGATCATGAAGACCATTCATTGCTATGGAGGCACAACTAGGGAAGAATAATCAGGATTTTTGCTCCAGGGTGTTGAATTTAGAAGGTACTATATAGAAATAATAGAATTTAGCATCTAGTTAACAAGAATTATCAGTTAAAACAGAAAGTTTGCCTGATGGTATCAGGCCTGGAATGCTCTTCTCTCATCTGGTTTTACACTAGGCTGAGTCCCTCTCCCACCATGTCGACATTTTTCCACTCACAGTCATCTTCTTGGCAGGGTCCAAATCCCTGGATCTCTTCACTCCTTTATCCAATAGAGTCTCAGGCACCCTTCCTTTGAGCAAAAGATTATTTCATACTGTTTTTCATTTGCCCCAAGGACAAAATTCCTATCTGCAACTATGATTCCATACCTTTCTCCATTTTTTTAATTTCAAAAAAATTTTTATAGGTATTTTTTGTTTTTAATATCACTATCTTTTTAAAAAAATTATTTTTTGTTACCCCATATTTGTCAACCTGTGATGAGAAGTATTTCTATACACAAAGAAAATCAGAAAAGAGGATTGATTATGAAACCTTCATAACATTTTCTATATGTACATATATATATTTCCTATATCTATATATATAGTATGTATATAATAAATTCCTGCTTGTCTGTCTCTCTTTGAATATCCCTTCTATATACTCTTTTCATACTTCACTGCTACTTTTTTTTTCTTTTCCTCTTTTTTTTTTTTTAGGAGGGTGGATTTGCCAATTACTACTCCTTTCTTCCAGTGATCCCCAATAGAAATATTTTAAAAATTACTCCTTTATAATGTATAACCATATTTAGGCAAATTCATACATTGGCAATATCTGAAAATGTATGTCTCTTTTCTGTAGCCCTATCATCTTTATTTCTGAATATATTTTCCCCACCCACTCTACCCAGCAAGCCATACCTTGTAATAAAGGATGAGGGGTGATGGTGGTAATAATTCAGTAAAACAAGTCAGACATCAACCAAATCTAATTGTTTATGTGATATTTCACATTACATTCTTTCAACTTTTTGAAGAAGGATAGAAGGTATATTTTCTCATTTCTTTTTTTAAGGCCAAACAGCTATTATCATTATACAGCAGTTTGGAAATTTTTTTGGCTGTTGTTTTCTCTATTTACATTTTTTGAATATAGTGTGTGTGTATATGTGTGGTGTGTTTGTATGTGTGGAGAGAGAGAGAGAGAGAGAGAGAGAGAGAGAGAGAGAGAGAGAGAGAAAGTGTGTTTTTGGTTCTGATTATTTTACTATCTGTTTATTTAAATCTTCTTACATTTCCCTGAATTCTTTAAGTTCATGGCTCCTTATAGCACAAAAATATTCCACTACATTTTTTTCTTTTTTTAATTGAAGCTTTTTATTTTCAAAACATATATAAGGATAATTTTTCAACATTGACACTTGCAAAACCTTGTGTCCCAATTTTCCTCCTCCCCACCCCCAGATGACAAGGAATCCAATATATGTTAAACACAATAAAAATGTATGTAAATCAAATATAGACATATATATTTATACAATTATCTTGCTGCACAAGAAAAGTCTGATCAAAAAGGAATAAAAATGAGAAAGAAAATAAAATTCAAGGAAACAACAACAAAAGAAATGAAAATGCTATATTGTGATCCACCCTCAGTTCCCACAATTCCCTCTCTGGCTGTAGATGGTTCTCTTCATCACAACACCATTGGAACTGGCCTTAATCATCTCATTGTTGACAAGAGCCATGTCTTTCTTGTAGCACACTTTGGCCATTTTCTAATCAATGTCAACACCCCCTCACTTTCCTACCTCCCCTACCATTGTTTTTGTTGTTGTTGTTTTAATTAACAAAAATCTATTTTTCTCCTTCATTAAAAAGAAAAAAGAAAACCTTTACAAAACCAAAACTTTATAGAAGAATAAAGCCAATTCTCATATTGGCCAGGCCCAAAAACTGCACGTCTCTCTTAGGAGGAGAATAGCTTGCTCCATTAACAATCATCTGGAATCACTATTGATTTTTATGTTGATCAGAGTTCCTAAGTCTTTCAAATCAATCTCGTTGCAGAGATGAAAAAACTGAAGCCCAGAATCAGAATTATAGCATCTCTGGGTATGGTTCAGCAAACATATATTCTGTATATGAGGAAACTCAGAGAACATAAAGGGGAATTGACTTATCAGACATACAGAAAATCAAAGACAGATTTAGACTTTGAATGTGGGTCTCTTGCCTCTGCTCAATGCTCTCTCCAAGACATTGCATTAATTCTGTGGTCTAGCTGAAGAGTGAATGTGAATAGGACTGGAATAATGGTCACTTAAAAAGTGCCAAGGACAGTCAAAATTCAAAAAAGGGATCTGAGCAATGGTGTAACAAAAGCCTCTGAACTGACATAAAAGCCATGGTATTTTTCTCATCTGTGCAGTGGTGGTGAAAAGCATTGTTTCCAAGCTTTCAACCACTAATAAGGAGAATTAGTGTTCATTGAGTTTTTCCTTGAGCCTCTTGGAAAACCATATTTATTTAAAGGTCAGTTTGACATCAAAGCTAATGCTCTGCTTAATCAGACTTGACTAGTTTTTTCTTCTTCATTAATAGAACCGCCTAATACAGTTGTCTCCCCATCTGATAATTGTTTTTTTTTTTTTACCTGTTTTTTGACATCAACAACAGCAAATTGGTCCAGTCATGGGAAGGTGCATTGCATATACACACTTAGGTATGAATATGTGCACATTGGGGTTTATTTCCAAGTCTAGCTGGTGAGGCTGACTTGGGGACAGCTCTAATTAAATATAAAAAGCAGCAATATACTGCTATGATTAAAAGCCAAGGTCTGACGCACTGACAAAGAAAGCAATTATATTTCTGTTCTGGGCTAGGCCTGGTTATGGATCATAAAAGAATCTTGAGTACAATGTTATTCTTATGGTTAACTAAAGGATACAATTGAAATAACTAACAAGGATACACAAAGGTGAAAATACATGTTCTCTTCAAATCTCAGCCCAGCTCCCTCATGACCCTAGAAATCTCTTTTTCCTGAAATACTGTGTCAGTTCTAGAATTCACATGTCAGAAGTAACCTCAGCCCTTGCTCTCCATCTTTGATTGGATGGCTCATCCCAGAACCTGAACTGAAGGAAGATATCCAGGCTAGTCTCATTTCTCCTCAAGTTAAAATATAGACCTCTCCATCATGCCCTGGAAACTGTCAAATGCTAGAAAATCACTGCAGGGGAGCCACGATGGTGGATTAGCAGTAGCAGCCCAACCAAACTCTCCCAATAATCCCCTCCAAGCAATTTAAAAACCAGTTATCAAATAGAATTTTGGATGGGCAGAGCCAGAAAGAGTTGATATATTTCCTGATCCTAAGACAATGTAGAAGGCTGGCAGGAAAAGTCTGTGATTCGGGAGTGGACTCTGACCTGGAGCACAAGTAGTGAATCTTGGAATTGACCCTGAGAGCATGAGGAGCAACTTCAGCCCAGAGATGCTAACAGGGTTGGGCAACTGGTCAGAAAAAGATTAGGACCCTTTGTTGGCACTGGGTTCAGCTGTCACTAATTGGCCACTCTTAAGCAGTTCTGGTCAGAGTTCCAGGGCTCAGAGGAGTACTTGTGGTTGGTCACAAGGGAGCAGGAGCCCTGGTCACAGTTTTAAGGCAGAGCAGAGTGCTAGCATTTGTGGCTGCAGGAGAACAAGGGTCCAAGTCACAGTTCTAGAGTCAAGAAGAGCACTAGCAGGGGAGAAGGGACTCTTTCAAGGTGAAGACTGGAGAAGAGAACAGTGACCACGCCTCCCCTGGATCGTACCACTTTGAAAGCATCAAAAACTTGCTGACCCACAAAACTAGCTCTGAAAACAATAGCATGAAAAGGCCTGAAGCTTAGTACAATGTCTTCCCACCCCTATCACCAAGTAAGCAGAGTCCAATTTTAACATAAAGTTCAAAGTCAAGAAATAAATGGGGAAATGAGCAAAAAAACAAAAAACAAAAAAACCCAACAAAATAAAACTTGATCTTAAGAAGCTGAGAAACAAATTCAGAAGACAACAATCATATAAAAATATCTACAACCAAATCTTCGTAGAAAAATGCTAATTGGACCCAAGCACAACAAGAAATCCTGGAAGAGTTAAAGCAAGAGATAAGAGTAATAGGAGAAAAATTAAGAAAAGAAATTAAAATGATGCAAAAAAGTTACAAAAAAAGAGAGAATTAATGGCTTGGTAAAAGAGGCACATAAAAAAATTCTGAAGAAAATAGCATCTTATTAGAATTAGAAATTGAGGGCATGCTAGTCAATTGGGGAATGTCTGAACAAGTGACATATTATTGTAATATAGTACTATTTTAATATAAAAAATGATAAGAGGAATGGTTTTAGAAAAAAACTAGGAAAATTTAGATGAACTGAGGCAGTGAAATGAGCAGAATCAGAAAAACACTGAATACACTAATAGCAATATTGTAATAATGATCAGTTGTCAAAGGCTTGGCTACTTTAAGAAAATTCCAAAGGACTCATGATGAAAGATTCAGAGAAAAAGCTGATAAAAATCTGAGTACAACTTGTCTAGATTCAGGTGAAAACAGACTCCTTGATTTTTAAAAATGAATCTTTCTGCAACTTCCCCCCAATTCTACACCAATCAACAAGCATTTAGACATTTTGTTAGACACCAGAAAATAAACTACTCTGTGTAGTTGTTGCAATAATAATTTGTAGTTTTTTATTCTAGTGTGTTATGGAAATGCTTGTTTAGTTCTTTGAATTGAAAATCAAATATTTTTTCATTTAAAAAAAGGAAAAGAAGAAGGGAATAAGCATTTTATTAGGTGCCTACTATGTGCCAGGCACTATGCCAAGTGTTTTACAAGAATGATGTCCCTAAGTGAAATGAGCAGAACCAGGAGATCATTATATACAGCAACAAGAAGATTATATGGTGATCATTTCTGATGGACGTGGCTCTCTTCAACGATGAGATGATTCAAACCAGTTCCAATTGTTCAGTGATGAAGAGAGCCATCTATAGTCAGAGAGAGGATTGTGGGAACTGAGTGTGGTTCACAACATAGCATTTTCACTCCTTTTGTTGTTGTTTGCTTAAATTTTATTTTGCTTCTCTCTTTTTTCTTTTACTGGTTTGATTTGATTTTTCTTGTGCACCATGATAATTGCATAAATTGTATAAATATGTATTCATATGTTGGATTTAACATATATTTCTACTATGTTTAACATATATTAGACTACTTGCCATCTAGGAGAGAGAGTGGGGGAAGGAGAGGAAAATTGGAACATAAGGTTTTGCATAGGCTAATGTTGAACAATTGTCCACGCATATGTTTTGATAAATAAAAAGCTTTTATTAAAAAAAAGAATCGTGTCCCCAGAGTTGAGCCATGCTTTTATCTTTTAAAAAGTATTTCTTCCTATTAATTGTCTTACCATGATCTCACCAATTTAATTTTGGGTGTTAATGTAGGGTGATTCCACATTAGGTGTCTTCCTCTTTTCCTGGTTCCACCTTGTCTTTCTTAAGCCTAGCTTAATTATAATTGTACCACATCTTTGTTGGAGAGCCAGCAAGCTCACAAGGGACTTCACAATTCTCAAGTAAGACTGCTGGCCTGTGCTTAATTAACCCTTTTGTACTTAGAGTTTATTATAGAGGACTTTTAACTGCAGGGATCTCAATAATCCCTGATTGCTTCCTACTATAGATTTCAATCTGCATCTGTAGATACATTCCTAAAGGAAACCATGAAGAGCACATTTTTCAAAGGTACATTCTCAATTAGGGGATAGTACAAATAAATAAGAAACAAAAAGCCTCTGGAACAAAAGAATTCTTTAAGTTCAAGCTATTCAAATGCAACAGCAAGTTCATCAAACAATTGTTAAATCTAGATTTAATGAAGGCACTGTACTAGATAATAGAGATAGAAAAGGCAAAAAAGAAAATAGCTCACGTCCTTAAGGTGCTAATATTCTACCAGGAGGGGGATGATGACAAAAAAGGTCACAAACATGTACACAAATAAGGAAAATATAAGGCTAGAGAGTGGATAGGCCAAGGGGAAATCAGATTGCTCATAACAACTCAAACTTTCTACTCAATAAATTGCCAAATCCTTTTGATTCTTCCTCCATGAAATCCCTTCTATCTTTCCTTAATCCTAAATTGTATGTACTAACACTAAACCCTAACCCTTACCCTAAACGCTAAACCTTAACCCTAATTCTAACTCCAAACCCTAACCCTAACTTTAACCCTAAACTCTAATCCTAACCTTTTCTTTCCCCTTCACTTTTTGTTCCATAGCCATCTTCCTAGTTTGAATTCTCTTCACTTCTTTGGAGGATCACAACAGTCTTCCATCAGCCTCTTACTTCCAATATAGAATAACTGATAAAAACTTAAACTTTCCCCCTATGAACAGACCTGTATGTTTCAAAAGGTACACTTTACCTTGGCCACTGGGTAAAGTCAGCTGAACAACACAGAGAACCTCCTTTGATTAACTGAATACATCAGTCACACTCTTTGTGGTCTAGAGAAAAAGCAAGCTTAACCCACTAGAAAGTAAGCTCTAGGGGCAGGAACAGAACATTTGACTATGGAATGTAAAATCCCTAGTTCTATTCCAGAGAATCTTTGCCAAGCCTACATTAAGCAATATGGTTTAATGAAAAAGAAAGACTGAAATGAGATTTAGTATGTTTCAATACTATTTTAGTCACTGATTAGTTCTGTGAGGTTGAACAAGGTATTTAATTTTGGAGCTTCTGGAAATTAAGGTAGCTAGACTAGATATTCTTGAAGGTTCTATTCAGCTCTGAAATTCATCATAAATCAGCCCTATTTCCTATTATTATTGTTCTCAGGAACACAAGAAATGGGTCAACAGACCAATTTAGTGCATTAAAATGCTTACATAGGAACCTATGAGAGGCAACAAAATATAGTCCTGAATTTGGAGTTAGTTAATACACCTGGGTTTCAGGCTTGGTACTGTTTCTAGCTGTGTGATCCTTGGAGAGAAACTTAATTCTGAACTTCAGTTCCCTCATTGGTAAAATGAGGATAATAATACTTGTACTGTGGACTTCCCAAGGTAGTGTGAAGAAAATGCTTTGTAAAATTAAAAAAATGTTCTATAAAAGCAAATTATTATTGCAACAATTACATGCTTACTAACACAGAGTACTTTATTGTCTGGTGCCTAAGAAAGTGTCTGAAAGCTTGTTGATTGTTGGAGAATTGGGCGGGGGGGGGGGGGGGAATTACAGAAAGATTCATTTTAAAAAATCAAGGAAGAGTCTTTATTATCATTTGAATCTGGACAAGGACTGGATTTTAGATGCCTTCTGGCTTATGAATAAGATGTTGACTTTTAGGATTTTCTTCTTGCTGAGATTAACCCCATCAAAGAAAGACAGATTCGTGTTTTCCTTGTTTGTTTTCTCAGTACTAATTTTCAATGTTGACAGGATCCTCACTGATGATCCCAATAAATGGTTTGGCAACTATACTAACTACTAGCAGGTCCTTCCTCCTTATTCTGTGGATACCTGAGGCTATTTACATATTTTGTAAAGGCTTGCTTTGACACCATTTGGGTCTGTTGCCTGAAAACAGCCACATTCTCACCAGCCATCCAATAAATCATACATATTCTCAAGTCCATAATTTCTGGCCTGTTGCCTTTCTACACATCCATTTATTCAGCCAAGCAGAACTGTTCACTCTGGGTACACAGAGACTGTAAAGAGAGGTGTAAAAGCAAGGAAACAGAACTGTGCTTGCCTCTGCTCTAAAGGCAAAATCACAGGGAGAGGATAAGCTGGATGCCAAAAGAGAGGCAACCCATCAATTATATAGTTTTCAAAGCATTTTCTTCACAACAACCCTGTGAAGAAGCAGTCTCAGAAAGATTAAATGTAAGTAGCTCAAAGCTCATGAAGATACTACCCACATAGACATAATAAAAAAACAAAAATTTGGGGGGAGGGAAAAGTATTCAGGTGACTAAAGTGAATTGTGTTGCATTTTACTTAAAGTGATTTTACTTAAAGCATCCCTTTCTCCTTTTCATTCATCTTGGAGTTGAAACAACTATAACAAACTAAGGGATATTAGAAGTGTACCATACATGGAAATTGGAAGGGTCATCCTAAAACTGTGATGAATAGGTAAAGTTTGACAACAGAAGTTGCAAGGACTTTCTAACCCTCAGTCAGTTAGAGGCTGGAGTCAGAGACATTAGACTTGGTGAGGAAGAAATGGAGATTTTTAAAAATAGATTTGCTATCTATATGACCTTAAATAGTTCATTCTTGGGTCTCAATTTCCTCATCTGTAAAAGGAAGGGGCAGATGGCTTCTGTAGTCACTTTCTGCCTTATGGTCTATGATATGATATGATTACCTTAAGATTCCTTTCAGCTTGTAATTCTGCTTTTGGAGAAGAAAAGTCCATTGGAGCCAGGTACTAAGGGAAAAAAGCCAAATTTCCTTTTGCAGAAGGGAAAGGAGAAAAAAAATAGTTAAGATTTTTTCTTTTAGGACAATTTCTAGATTCCTGAAGACCTCATTTTCTCCAAAAGGGGAGTGATAAGTCTTTGTACTTTATGAAAAAAACATGTCACGACTAATGTGGAAATATGTTTAATATGATTGTACATGTGTAATCTATATCAAATTGCTTGTTGTTTTGGAGGAAGGAAGGAGGGAAAGGAGGGAGAAAAATTTAGGACACAAAATCGTATAAAAATGAATATTGAAAACTATCTTTACATATAATTGGGAAAAAATAGAATAGTATTTAGTAGGGGAGGAAAACCCTCTGAACTAGATGATCTCAAAAAAAAAAATGTCAGAGTCTATCCCACCCTTCCTCTCACAGTGGAAAGACATTATCTTAGTTGAAGATTCCAACTTGTGTTAACCAAATATAGAAAGATTCCCTATACACCATGGTGTGGTATAGATCTGCCACCATAGAATCCCAGGTATCTTTTGTTATAGGGAGCTATGTTGTCTTGGAAGTATTTCTTTAGTTTAAAATACTCTAGCAGAAGCATCAAAGACCCTATTGTAGCTTTGATTGTTCCATATATGTTGCTTTTGTTTCTGATCTGCACATTCTCCTAGACCAAAATGAATTTCCTGAAAGCTAGGTCCAATATAAAGCTGTTGGCCAGAGAGACCCATAGGTAGCAAACCGAAAGGCCACTGTATTTTGTTCAAGATTTAGTGTTATTCTGAGAGGGCTCACCACTTGATATCTTTTTGTAGATGCCAAAAATATTGCCAGTAAATGCAAAGTAATTGATGTCAGAAAAGACATCCAGAGGAATCAAAGTGAACCAAGCATTTATCTTCTTTTTTTCTAGTACTATTATAGCACAAGTGTTTTCTTTGAAAATGAAGACATATATAGCAAAGAATGACCAGAGCTTTTTAAATAATCTGGCTGCTGGAGCATTATGTCCCACTAAATTTTCTTGCCTATTACATTGGTGGAGCCAACACTTACATAGAAATTGGATATGTCCACTTTATGCATGACTTAAGAAATAGCTTTAATGGTGGTGAAGATGTTGAGCAGCCAGATCATCTTGCTGATGCCCTTGACTTTCTTGCTGTCTTCCATAATGGAGCAGATTAGGATGTTGACATATGGATTAAAGAGAGCTTGATTAGCCATTATAGTGGAATGTCTGAGGTGGCAGTGGGGAAGCTCTAACTTGGGAACTGGGAGCAGAAAGCCTGGAACCAGCAGAGCCAACTGCCAATAAAAATTGTCTCCCACGGAAAGCTAAAACTAATCTATGAGAAGTCTCCAATCCAAAGAGCTGGGGCTATCACAAGTACATCATTCCTACTAAAATCCATCATAAACACCCCAGACTTAGGTTGTCCTGAGAATGTGAAGGAATTCTTCACAATTTATAATAATTATGATGAAAACTGAAAATCTCAATTTGCCAGAGGAGTGTAGTCATTGAAAAGAGCTGCCTCACCACAGTTGCAGAGATTACTGCACACCCCCTCCTCCTGTTCACCCCCTGTGACTCTGACTGGGAACAGTTAAAATTCCATAGCTGAACAACACCAAAATATCAGATATTTTCTGCAGTCCTTTCACAACCCCCTTCATGGTGGCTTGTGCAACATAAACAAAATTCAATTTCTATAGCACCAAAAATGGCTAAGATATTTCTAGAGGGGAGAGAAAAGAAGAAATAAATATAATATTCCTTAAAAAAATTTCTAGCCAAAGCCAGAAGCTGGAAAAAGAAAGAAGTTTTACAACTTTGTGAATAGTGGATCCATGCTTGGCAGTGACTTGCAGAGCACTCTTGAGCAGCAGCCACATGAGACCAGCAGGGAGCATTGCCTGGCAGGGATTACATGCCATTCTCATCTACCTAGGAGAGACTGCATACCACAACAGACCCAAGGGAAATAGGTCTGGGAGGAGCAGCCAAATAATTTCATCAGAAGATATGGGTGGCCCTGCTTGGTCAGAGAAATGAATTGCCCCCTACATAAGTGCCCTGAATGTATAAGTATGCATGTAATGGTCACATATGTTCCCTCTGTGTGTGCCATTTCATGTGTTTCTCACATGTATCCATTCTTCCCATTGATGGCAAAAGTATTTTTGGGAAAATGCATTCTAAGTGGATGGAGGAAATGCTCTATTATTATTTTTCTTACTTATTATTTAATATACTTGTTATGTAATGAATTATTTCTTATTACTTTACTTATTTATAATTTTATATTAAGAAATATTCTTTCAATTAAATGTGACATAGTTATTGTTCAGTCATGTTTCACTGTGATCTTATTTGGGTTTTCTTGGCAAAGATATAGGAGTGGTTTGCCATTTCCTTCTCCAACTCATTTTACAGATTAGGAAACCAAGGCAAACAGAGTTAAGTCACTTGCCCACTGTCACACAACTAGTAAGTACCTGAGGCTGAATTTGAACTCCAACTCAGGTCTTCCCCATTCCAAGTCTATTTTATCTTCTATGCCACTTAGTTTCCTCAAATTATAATTTACATCCAAATTAAGTGAGTTATAAATGCCAAAGGGCGTGCTTTTTCTGTTCTTCCCCTTAGTTAATATAATCACAGATGGTACAGAATACACTGTACTCACAAAGTGTTAATGAAATGTTAAATTGATTATAGAGATTCATCCACTCCTTAATCTCTTTACCATGTATGACTCCCTCAATTGACTGAGAAAACAAATTAGTCAGGCTTTGGTGGAATTAAATAAGACCTGAGGAGTTTCTCTATATAGCAGCTGTGGATCGAGACCTTTGCAAGAAGAGGTAGAATATTTATCTTTTCTTTCTCCTTATTTTTCCTCCCCACTACCTACACATTGGCTATATAGCTTTATAGTTGTTCTCCACAGAAATTCCCTTACAAGTATTTATTTCTTCAATTCTTGATATATACCTCCCCCCATCCCCCCCATCACTCATACTGCTTCCTTAGGCAAAACTTAGTTTTCATTAAACACATAATGAGTTTATCTAAGCTCCTAAATCTCTTCATTCCTGCTCCTGTACTTGCTTTTAAATGAATTTCCAGAGCTTTGAGAAGCCTGGCCCCTCTTGTTTTCATTTTATGCTACTTTTGTTTTTTATTTTGATTCTGAACTTAGCAAACACCAAATAGAATGAGCATTGGCACACATACATGGCAGAACAGAAAAAGAGGCCGGTACATAAAATTTCAGGTCTCACTTACAGCCTGATTTTCTTTTTAAACATACAATTAAGATAAAATTGCAGCTTTCAAAGCTGTCCTGCTGGTCTATGCCTCTGTCTGACCTTCCTTCTGAACACAAAACTTTTTTGAATACATCATCCTAAACTCTCTCTTTCTTCTTTTTTTAAAATCCATTTTTCCTGTAAAGTTTCTTTACAAATCTATGGTCTTGTTATTATCAGTCCAACTGGACAGTCAATATCTGGCCATAGACATTTAACTAGTTGTGTAACTCTGTATTAGTAACTTAACCTCTGTCTATCTCAGTTTCCTAATCTGTAAATTAAAGATTATAATAGGACTTACCCTCTCAGGATTGTTGTAAAGATAATGAGATAATATTTGTAAAAAACACTTTACAAATTTTAAAATGCTAATATTAATGTTAGCTATTATGACAACTTACATATAAAAATGTGTATTAAAGTTTTCATTAAACCTGCATATTCTATTCTAGTTTTTCTTGTAACACTAACATATTTGCACTCAACCAGTTAGTCAATAAATATTTCTTAAGCACCTACTAAGTGTCAGACCCCCTAAATTTTTTTTTCATTCAATATATCAATATCCCTCTCCCCAAATCAGGATCACCCATCAATCCATCATGATAAGGAATGAGGGAGTACAGAATGAAGTTTTTTGCTAAACCTGTACTATCTCAAAGGCCAAAAATACAGAAGTTGTGGTAATATTTAACGAAGGAGGGAAAACTACATATAAAACTCTATGAACTAGAGCCCAAGCAAATGGCAATATGGTTGAGAGTTTAGGATTTCTACCATGCCAACAATCTAGGTGAACTTCAATTCATTGAACTATCCTTCTTTATCCCAGTTTTCTGTTAATAAATGATGGACTGTATGAAGTGATACAAATCAATAATCAAAGTGGAAATGATAGACAAGGAGTCAAGTATCAGTACCTTGAAGACACATCACTTTGAGAGGATGGCAGAAGTTGGAAATGTGCAAGGTGAACTGTTCTCACATGTTCTCTGATGTGTCGAGTTCTAGGGCAAGAAGTTCTTGGGCTACTCAAGGTACTTGGCTATTCTATGGACATGAAGCTTTAATGAGATGACTTGGGATTCATGGCTCAAGAAAGGACTCCTCAGCTGGTAACAAATAGATTTAACTGGTCAAATATTGCTGTACATGTCATCAAGAAGCTTGAGATTTGTGCTTATTATATGCAAAGAAAAGTACTGACAACTTAACAGAGATGAAGAATGTAAATACTAGGAAACTTTTGGAACTTAGAAGAACTGGCTTTATGGAAAAAGCTGGAAAAAAACATAAGCTATATTTTGCTGGTGACTGAACACTTCACAAGTTATGAACAAACACACTCAACTAATAATCAGCTTCAGTAATATGATATAGTGTATAATAATAATATGCATATAATAGTGTATAATAAAATCCCTACAATGGGATACATTCAGGCAAATGCAGAGACTTTGAAAATGCACTACTTGGAGCAATATATGGTGAAGTAGACAGTGCATTGGTCGTGAACTTCAAATCTAGCCGTAGAGACTTATTAGCTGCAAGTCACTTAACCCCAATGCCTTTTCAAAAAAAAAAAAAAAATTGCACTGCTCTATGCTACATTAGCTTTGGCTAGTATCAAGAAATCTACAACGATATTTTTCTGTCTTCAATGAGAGTTACAATGCGACCATTTCAATCATGTATCAATGAACATGTAAAGGGGTATTGAGACTAGAATAAGTCTTACCAGGGATAATAAGTGTCATTCCCAGTTTCAGGGATGACGCCATTGGCTTTTTAAATTCATTTTCTGAAATTTGAGGCTAAGTCTTGCCTACCTATTGATTTAAATTTTAGAGTTTTTGAGGATGGAAAGACTTCAGATGCCCACAACCAGTATATTTCTTGGCTGACAGAGAAACTGAAACAAGCTTGCCACTTATCTGTAACTTTAGCCTAGAAGGATGCTAAGGAAATTTAATACAGCATCAGTTTTAGTTCATTGACATTGTACTAAGTTGACACTTAGTAGGTACTTTAATAAAGTGACAATTTTCTGAGAAATGTTGGTGTTTGTTGAATTTGTAGATAAGTAGACTAATGTAATGGAAAGCTACTCTATGCCTACTTGTGGAGAAACTGGGAACCTTGCTTGTTTTAAAAAAAAACAGTCCCCAAAACTAGTAGAGACCTGCAAAGATAATTCACTACAATCATTTATTGTCAGTTTGTGAGTTGGTTGGACTCCTTGATAGGCAAGTGGAGACCTGCACTTATCTCCTTGGCTTCTAAAAAAAGAGATCAACTACCAATCATACAAAGAGTGTCTGACCCAGGCAATGGTTCAGAAACAAACATTGTGAGTAAAGTCTTTGTACACTGTATGCCCCAATAATCACTAAAGGAAGATGAATAAACACAGAGGCAAAGCTTTTTTAAAAAAACTATCATTCAGTAATCTTTCTGCATTTTATTTTTTTAATTTTAATAATATTTTAATTTTCCCAAATACATGCAAAGTTAGTTTTCAACATTCACCTTTGCAAAACTTTGTGTTCCAAATTTTTCTCCCTGTTTTCCCTCCTCCCTCTCCTGAAGACAGCAAGCAATTCAATATAGGTTAAACACATGCAATTCTTCTAAACATATTTCCATATTCATCATACTGCACAAGAAAAACACAAGAAAAAAAAGGAAAAAAATGAAAAAAGAAAAAAAAACAAGCAAACAAACAACTACAACAATAAAAAGGTGAAAATACTATGCTTTTATCCACATTCAGTCTCCATAGTTCTCTCTCTGGATGCTAATGGCATTTTCCCTCCCAAGTCTATTGGAATGAGGCAAAGCTTTTTATGACTGATGTTTGAGCTACAGAGACTACTAGGGTAGAAGAACATCCTTCAGACCATGGTAACTTGTCTAGCCAGCTTTGTCCCTCTAGAAGTTCAGGTTTCAGTAGGTTTGAAATTACTTCTGATTAGAATTGTGATCAACCCAAACATTTACCTAGTACAGGGTTAGATAGATCAACAGTTCGTAGAGATTGCTAACTAGACTTATGATGTCTTTGTGCAATGTGCATCTTGTATATAATCAAATTTGTTCATTGATACACATTTCATTAATGCATGTTTAAACATGCATCCATTTTTATTATTTTTCTTATTTATGTTTAATTGTTTTACATTGCATGTGTTAAAGCTGCATGACTTTATTAACTATGCATAGTTGTTTATGTTACATATTTTGTTATTTTGTGGGCCTACTGAAAGCATTATTGTTTTTAGTTTTGTTGTGTATATTTGCTTTGTTATTTTGTAAGCCTACTGAAAGCTTTATTGCTTTAATTTAGCTTTGTTGTGTATATTTGCTTGTGCTACATGGATATGAATCCATATATTACTATGGCATATATATATATATATGACATATAGTTGGCATATAATTTAGATCTGTAGTTGTTACTGGTGCAACTTAAGTGATGCTTCACATTGCTTATTACCTGGGCATATGATTAATTAATTATCCTTGTACTATTAAGGGCTGCTTTACATTTTTATGCTATTCTCTTTAATTCTAGATGCTAAGTTTATTGCAACTGATTTTTACAAAGAATTGCAAAATTCCAAACCTTTGGGAGGAATGTAACAGTCATTTAGGCAAGGCTTGGATTGACTGTCTTTAAAGGGCATGGGGGTGGGAGTGCTAAATTGCTAAAGACTTTGGGAGTTGTATTTATTTATTCCCAGTTTGGGAAAAGTTGAAGTAATCTCAGGATTAGACTAGAAATGGGAGTTTTCCATGGCAGAGGCAAGTATTTAAATCAGTTTGGAGACAGATGCAAAAAAAGAAATTTGGAGAGAGAGGGTTAGCAGTAGCAGCATATGGAATATACTTTCTAGGAAACTGATTCTGAGCTTTGCAGTGACTGGAGTATTTACTGTTCCCTGACTCACCCAATCAGCTTATCAAGAGAATTTGACCAGTTATTGAATTATGGTGAATTTACTCTATTCTCTATCTCTTCTTCCTGTTTAATTGCCTTATGTAATGGGTAGTATAGTTCACTACTAAATGTTTCTCTACTATTTAAAATTTTTGCTTACTGGATATTTGTATTTTTTAATTATAGTTTTCTTGTTAAAAACTAAGGTAAATTTAATTCTATCCCAAGATGTCATTTTTTGCTACAGAGAATATAATAAAGAAGAGAGGAAACCTTATGCATAATTGATTGTATCAAATTCAACTGATCAGGAAATCTTTCCTGTCTGGTGAATTACCTTTATAAAACTCAGAGCTTTATGAACTATATTAATAATCTGCATTTTTAAGCTTTCCATCTTAACATGGCTGAGGAACCACTTAGAGTTAGGATCCTTGCCTTAGACTAAAAAGAATTTGAGTTAATAATTTTAATTCCCAGCTAACATGTTATCCTCCATCAGAGGTCTTTGGATTTGCTTTAGCACTTGAGACAAGAGAGGCCAAGAAGAATTTCCTGAAAAAGACATGCCCTAAATTGGCCCTAGTAGATAGAGATAGCCAAGGAGAATTAATTCTATCCATTCTACAAAAGGAGTGGAAGAGGGAGAAATCACCTCTACATTGATCTCTGCTGGACAATATTACCTTGCATTTGACAAAAATTTAGTGAATATGAGTATTCCCATATACAGAGAAAGAATAGAAAAAAAGAATGAAGCTTGAAACTGTAAATTTCTATTATATATATAGTTGGATTTTATAAATTATATGTTACATTTACCACTTTAGGTTCAAAGCTATCCTACTTTTCTATGTTTCCTTTTGAACTTACCTGTGTTCTGCTGTGGGCACTTTAAAAAAAGCTTCTTTGACACAAATAATGTTTTTGCATCATCAACATTATTCCCCTCTTCCTCCTCTCCAATTTCTTTAATGCCTAGAGGCAACCACACAATTATAATGTCTGGAAACGCATGTCTCATTTTATTCTAGCACCTTTCTGTGAAGAAGTTAAAGTACGATTATAATTTGGTCTCTGGAATCACAGTTGGTTATTTTTCTGTATAGTTTTATAGTCATTGTTCAGTATTCTTCAAGTTTTGTTCCTCTCTACATCAGTACATAAAAGTCCTCCTATATTTTTCTAAATCCCCTCCTTCTTCAGTTTCTTATAACACAACACCATTTCATTATATTTGTATTCCATAATTAGCTCAGCCATTCCCTAATTGATGGGTGCCTCCTTGGCTTCCACTTCTTAAAAGGAATGCTACAAAGATTTTTGTATATAAAAATCCTTTTTTCTCTTTCTTTTAACTATTAGCCCAATATTGATATCACTAGGTAAAGGGTCTGTACAGCTTAGTGATGGAATGGGAAGGGAAAGAGAAGGGGAGTTTTCCATAATGAACCAATTCATAACTCTTAGTATTAGTGTCTTAGTATTTTTGTTCTCCCAAGTCCTTCCAACAATTGTTTTCTTCTCCTTTAAGTAGGAGGCAGAGTTTCAGTAAGAACATCTTCTAGGAACTTCCTTCTTAGGCCCTGAGGGCAAACACATGTCTGCTTTTGTCACAAAGCTACTATTAATGACTCTTGGTAGAATTCTCCTACTCCCTATACATACACACTCATGGTTTACCCTAGAATTTCTCCAGAATAAAGATAGAAGGGGGAAAGAATGAAATGCAATCTGCTGATTCTTTTTTTTAATAGGCCAATGCCAAGGTGTGACTAATCCCCAAATATTTCATCCCATGATATAGTAGGATTGAACCATTTCATCTTGAGATGGCTCTCTATTTATGAAATTTATCCCCTAAGTGGTCCCAAAGGGTAGTTATAAACCAATCATTTCTTCTTGGGGCAACCTCAGTTACTGAAGCTGAATTAGAAAATGAATTTCATCTTCTCAAAAAGATACTAATGGGCATGTCCTCATCCTCCATAAAGAGGTACTTTCAAAATGTCAAAGGTTTCCTTACCTTATAAAATCAAGTTGATTAGAGAGCTCCCTTGATCCAATTCTTAAATTGACAATGCTCTTTTCTTCTTCTCCATTTCCCCATATTGCCCATTTCAGATTTAGCTTCTACAAAATCTTCACTAATAATACAAACCCTTGTTCATCTTTTCCTTCTCTAACTCCTTTAGCATTTGTTGTCAGTACATCAGGATGAGCACGTGCCTGTGGACCAGACTGTTCTCTCACTGTTTGGGGACAATACAATTTAGCAATTCAGAATGTTGCCCCATACATTAATACCTTTATCTGGAGGAATACATACAAACACATATGTAACCTGAGTTTTTCTGAGCACGCTCAGTTCTAACACAGAAATGCCCCTTGAAGAGCCTTTTGTGCACACCCAGTTTGCCTAACATAAAGTCCACTCTGTCCTCCAGCACTTTATGACATATAATTACTATATTATTACTATATGTTATATTATTACTGTTATACTAGATATGATATAATATACTAAATTAACTTTAAATTAAATTAATATAATATGATCTAGTCTTCTTCAAACTAGACAGCAAGCCCTGGGTGGATAGAGACCTTTCTCATATTTGTTTTGTACTTCTCTGTGCCTAGCACTCAATAAACACTATTTGCTGATTGATTTTTATCCTGGCTAACCCTCTTTCCCATTAGCATGATGGATAGTGGTAACTTGGCTATTCATCATGTACACATTTCAGTATGAATGGCACCTCTATCCTAGGCTCATCTGCTACAGACCTGGAAGGATTTCTTTTCTCAAGAAAGCATGGTAGAACAATTTGAAATTCAAATGACTTAACAAGAAAAGCAACTTTGCCAAACAAAATTTTTCCCTGTGGAATTTGATATACCCAACTTTTTCTTGGTCTCCTCCTCTCAGCGTACATTAATTTCCTACTAAGTTTTTTTTTCCCTTCTTCCTAGACAGAACCCAAAGTTTTTATATTTTCTCTTCTCAGTGTGTGTGTGTGTGTGTGTGTGTGTGTGTGTGTGTGTGTGTGTGTGAATGCAAGCCTGTGTGTGGAGTGGTTTGGTAGGAGCCAACTTTGTTTATTCTTTCAAATCTTATTGATTGTGTTGTCGCTCTAGCAAATTATATTTTCCATTTATTTTGGTTAATGGTCCAAGATGTCTTTGTGGGTGGGCATCCATAAATTAAGAATAATTATTGCTGCCACTAAACCTAAAGATTCTTTTTTTCCCTGAGTATATCTCTTTCAATTGGTCATATACACTCTGTTTAGAAATTCCCCATCCATTTTTTGCAATCTACATCAAAAAGATCCTGTGATAAGCAGAGCAATGTTTAACAAGAAAAACAGAATTTCACATCTGTTCAAAAAAAAAAAAAAAAAAAGAAACAGATTCTAAGAAGGCGTGCTTTAATTGATATTAGATTGCTTTGGGACATATAGTATACCAAGGGTAATTATGTGTATTTCAAAGACTTTTTTTAACTCTTTCAAGAAACCTGTCAACACAAGCCTGAAAAAATTAAACCACATTAAAGTAATCATTATCAAGCTATGACAGCTTAGTATTTCACCTAAGGAACAATTAAAGTTCTCCTTATCTTGAAAATTAATTTAGTGTCCTTAAACCCAGAGTTCAGATCCCTACATAGCATCAATGAAAAAAGGACTAATTGCTGAAAATGTCCCACATGCTGAATCATACTGCTTACCTCTTTTTATTTTATTAATGGATTTTTTTTTTTACTTTTAAAGCTTTTAATTTTCAAAATACATGCAAAGATAGTTTTCAACATGCACCCTTGCAAAATCTTGTGTTCCAAATTTTTCACCCTTCCTCCCCTCTTTCTCCCTTCCCTAGACAGTAAGTAATCCAATATAGGTTAAACATGTGCAATTCTTTTTTTAATTAAAACTTTTTATTTTCTTTTTTTGTTAAGGCCTTTTATTTTCAAAACATATGCATGGATAATTTTTCAACATTTACCCTTGTAAAACCTTGTGTTCCAAATTTCCCCTCCTTCCTCCCACTACCTCCTCTAGATGGCAAGTAATCCAATATATGTTAAACATATTAAGATATATGTTAAATCCAATATATGTATGTATATTTATACAATTATTTTGCTGCACAAGAAAAATCAGATCAGAAAGGAAAAAAATGAGAAAAAACAAAATGCAAACAAACAACAAAAAAGAGTGAAAATGCTATTAAAACTTTTTTATTTTCAAGACATATGCATATTCTGTAAGAAACGACCAGCAGGATGATTTCAGAGAGGCCTGTCCAGTTCCTTGCCACTACAAAAAGAGCTGCTATAGACATTTCTGCACGATACCACTCACCTCTTGACAGAGATGGTGCATTAGAAATTCTTTTTTCCATATCAAAGATAATTTTTTTGAGTGTAAAAGAGACTTGCATGGACTGATGCTGAGTGAAATGAGCAGAACCAGGAGATCATTATACACGGCAACAACAATACTATATGATGATCAATTCTGATGGACATGGCTCTCTTCAACAATGAAATGTTTTAAACCAGTTCCAATTGTTCAGTGAAGAAGGTCATATATACCCAGGGAGAGGCTTGTGTGATCTGAGTGTGGACCACAAAATAGTATTTTCACATTCTTTATTAATGTTTATTTGCATTATGTTTTCCTTCTCAGGTTTTGTTTGTTTGTTTGTTTGTTTTCCTGTACACATATTCGATCTGTCAAATATTTTAACATAATTAACATGTATTAGACTTCCTGCCATCTAGGGGAGGGAGTGCAGGGAAGGAGAGAAAAAATTGTAACAGAAAGCTTTGCAAGGGCCAATGTTGAAAAATTACCTATGCATATGTTTTGCGAGTAAAAAGCTTTGATTAAAAAAAACATATGCATAGATAGTTTTTAACATTCACCCTTGCAAAATCTTGTGTTCCAAAATTTTTCTCCTTCTCTTTCCCTAACCCCTCTCCTAAATGGCAACAATCCAATTATATGCCAAACATGGGCAATTCTTTTTACATACATTTCCACAATTATTGTGTGGCACAAGAAAAATCAGATCAAAAAGGGGAAAAATAAGAAAGAAAACAAAATGTAAGCAAAAAACAACAAAAAAGTGAAAAAACTATGTTGTGATCCACATTCAGTCCCCATAGGCCTCTCTCTGGATGCAGATGGCTCTTTCCATCACAAGATCATTGGAACTGGCCTGAATCACCTTGCAGATGAAAAAAGCCACATCCATCAAAACTGATCATCCTATAATCTTGTTGTTGCTGTGTACAATGTTCTCCTGCTTCTATTCTCTTGGTTCACTTACCATCAATTCATATAAGTCTCTTCAGGCCTTCCTGAAATCATTCTGCTGATCATTTCTTATAGAAAAATAATATTCCATTACATTCATATACCATAATTTAATCAGCCATTCCTTAATTGATGGGCATCCACTTAGTGTCTAGTTCCTTGCCACTGCAAAAAAGAGCTGCTATAGACATTTCTGCACATGATACCACTCACCTCTTGACAGAGATGGTACATTAGAAATTATTTTTTCCATATCAAAGAGAGTTTTTTTGAGTGTAAAAGAGATATTCACTAAAAGAACCAGGGTATCTATGTCACAGGAGACAAACTAAAATAGGAAATTAGGGGACTGAGGATGATGGTGACAATGAGAAGCTCACAAAAGAATTTATTCATAGTCATGGCTCTTGGATCAATGAAAGGCAATATTGTCATTGAGTGTTTCAAAATTCTGTGATTTAATTAGTATAAATACTCCCTTCACCACTGTAGTTCAGAGTCATTGTTCATGAACTGTTGTAGCTAAAAATTATCACCCAGTGATTAATCTTCCAGTGAGAAGGTTCTTTAAAATTAAGTTATTCAAATTTATGTCCAAAGAATAACTGGAACTCTTAATTGAACACCAGATAGATAATTTTGACTATATTAAGTTAAAAAGTTTTTGTACAAACAAAACCAATGCAGTCAAGATTAGGAGGGAAGCAATAAATTGGGAAATCATCTTTACATTTAAGGGTTCTGATAAAGGTCTCATCTCTAAAATATATAGAGAATTGTCTCATATTTATAAGAATTCAAGCCATTCTCCAATCGATAAATGGTCAAAGTATATGGACAGACAATTTTCAGAGGATGAAATTAAAACTATTTGCAGTCATATGAAAAGGTGCTCCAAATCACTATTGATCAGAGAAATGCAAATTAAGACAACCCTGAGGTACCACTACACACCTGTCAGATTGGCTAAAATGACAGGAAAAGATAATGATGAATGTTGGAGGGGATGTGGGAAGACTGGGACACCGATACATTATTGATGGAACTGTGAACAGATCCAACCATTCTGGAGAGCAATTTGGAACTATGCTCAAAAAGTTGTCAAACTGTGCATAACCTTTGACCCAGCAGTGTTTCTATTGGGCTTATATCCCAAAGAAATCATAAAGGAAGGAAAGGGCCCCACATGTGCAAGAATGTTTGTGGCAGCCCTTTTTGTAGTGGCTAGAAACTGGAAACTGAATGGATGCCCATCAATTGGAGAGTGGCTGAATAAATTATGGTATATGAATGTTATGGAATATTATTGTTCTGTAAGAAACAACCAGCAGGATGATTTCAGAGAGGCCTGGAGAGACTTGCATGAACTGATGCTGAGTGAAATGAGCAGAGCCAGGAGATCATTATACACGGCAACAACAATACTATATGAGGATCAGTTCTAAGGGACATGGCTCTCTTCAACAATGAAATGTTTCAAATCACTTCCAATTGTTCACTGAAGAAAGCCATATACAGCCAGAGAGAGGGATGTGAAATGTGGACACAACATAACATTTTCATGCTCTCTATTGATGTTTGATTGCATTGTGTTTCCTTTATCTGATTTTTCTTTCTTGTAGATACGATTTTTCTTGCACAACAATGATAAGTGTGGAAATATGTATACATATATTCGACTTGTCAAGTATTTTAACATAATTAATATGTAGTGGACATCCTGCCATCTAGGGGAGGGGTGGGAACTGGGGGTAAAATTTGTAACGGAAAGCTTTGTAAAGATCAATGCTGAGGAACTGCCCATACATATGTTATGTGAATAAAAAATATATAAAAAAACAAATTAAGTTATTCATTTGATGCCAAGTTGACATATATTTGACACAATACTTATACTTGAAAACTTTCCGACTTGAAAGTACAGCAACATGTGTAGTAGTTCCTTATGTTATAACAACAACAACAAAAAAAACCCTGGATATTAAAGGGGGTACTCAATAACTGGAGAATAGCTGAACAAATTTTGGCATGTGAATGTAATGAAATATGATCACACTGTAAAAAATAACTAAAGGGATGCTTTCAAAGAAATCTGGGAAGACTTATATGAACTGATGAAGAATGAAGGAAGTACAACCAGAAGAATGAATTAACAATCACAACAACAATGTAGCAATGTGTTTTCTTTTCAATAGTAGGGCATGGGAAAAGAAATGAAAAGGGAGTTAATGAAAAAAGGTGGTCATTGGAATATTTATATATATATATGTATATGTATATATAGAGAGAGAGAAAGAAGAGAACAAAAGGAAAGAGAATCGGAGACAAGCAGGACAATTTTGAAAGTTATTTAAAACAACTATGAAAAAATATTTATTTTATAATTGTATGTATAACATGTATAACCTACATCAGATTGCTTGGGGAGGAAGGAGGTAAAGGAAAGAGGGAGGGAGAAAAAATTGTAACACAAAATCTTACAAAAATGAATGTTGGTGTATTGGATTACTTGCCATCTAGGAGAAGGGATGGGGAGAAGGAAGGGAGAAAAAAATTAGACCTCAAAGTTTTGCAAGGGTAAATGTTGAAGACTAGGTATATGTTTTGAAAATTAAAAAAAAAACTTTTAAAAATGAATGTTGAAAACAATCTTTGCATGTGTTTGGAAAAATAAAATGCTATTAAAAAGAAAGATAATATGTTTTAAAAGAAAAACAAGCTGGACATAACAGAAATCCACAGTTTCATGTACAATCCTCATTTTCTCTTCTACTATGTATATGGAAATACCCATTTTATTTAGTATTTAAATTCAGAATAAAAAAACAATTAAAAGAAAGAAAACTTTTGAGCTTAATAGACCCCAATAGGCAAATCCTTGAAGAACCTGGGACAAATTCCATGCCAGGAAGAGATTTAATAAGACTTGCATGTTGACATAAATAATGAAAAGCCACGTCCAGCTGAGTATTTGTCCAATTGAAAATTATCTTCATGTAAGCAATTCTTTTTAAAATAGCATCTTACTTATCCAAATACATGTAAAGATAGCCATTAATACTCATTTTTTGTAAGATTTTGTGTTCCAAATTTTTTCTTCCTTCCTCCCTTATCTTCCTCTCCCTGAGACAGCACACAATCTGATATAGATTAAAATACAATCCTTTTAAACATATTACCATATTTGTCATGTTGTGCAAGAAAAATCAAACCAAAAGAGAAAAACAACCACAGGAGGGAAAAAGCAAACAAAAAAAAACAAAAAAGAAGGTGAAAATACTAACATGCAAGCAATTCTGATGGAGACTGGTTATTAGGCAAATATGTTTTTTCTTTCTTTCACTTTCAATTTATTGAGATCTTCTTGAAGTCAAAGACTGTTTTTTATTTTTCTTGCTATCCTTGGGGTTTAGCACAGTGTCTGGAACTTAGTAGGTGCTAAATAAGTGCTTATTAACTGATATAACTTCACAAATATTCTGAATATTTGTGAATAAGAGAGGTTTCTGTTTGTTTATTAACCATTAGGGTACAGCAAAAAAAATAATCCTTGAATATTGTTAATGCCTTTAACTATTGTTAAAATTCTTGTCTGCATACTCTAGATTTTAAGCTCTTTGACTTTAGGGACTGTGTTTCACATTTCTTTTCATCCAGTGTTTTGGACACGGTAGGTACTCTGGAAATATTTGCTGAATGAACAATGATTTTCATCTCTTGCCAAATACCTTGTGTAGAAAGCCGTCAACAAGATTTTTTCTTTGCAAACTGGCTTTAAGACAAATAACTGTCATATAGCTACAACTTGATTATTTAGGGTCAAAGTGTCCAGATTGGGGGTCATTCACTAGATGATCATAACTAGTTCACTTTTTTTCCCTTTCTGTTCCCTTACGGAGCTTGTTTTGTCACCGAGGGTCCACCCCCACCATAGTCACTAGCCAGGGCTTCCTTCACCAACTAAAAATACTGAAAATGTCTTTTCTCATCCCATTTAGCCAAGAAATGTGTGTGTTCTATATGGAACTTTGGATCAATAAATCACCCAAATTCTTCCATTAACTACATTTCTGCTTATCCAGCTTTTTCCCCTACCACATCTTATATTCTCATATAGCTCAACCTGTCACTTTTCTGTAATAATGGTAATAATAATAATAATAATAATAGCTAGCATTTATATAGTACCCACTACATGCCAAGCACTGTATTTAGCACATTTTTATCTCATTTGATCCACAACAATCCTGGGAGGTAGGTGCTGTCAAACAGAGTCCCACAGTCAGTAAATGTCTGAGGTCACATTTGAATTCATGAATTCCTGACTTTGAGGTCTGCCTTTCTCTGCACCACATTACTTGGCTACTCTGCAACCCTGTTGTCTCTTATACTATGTTCTATGGAATGCTGGTTCTGAGAACAAACTTACTTAGCATATTACTTTTTAGTATTTCTTTTTATACCTTAGCCATCTTCTTACCTTTGCCTATCTTCTGACCAGAGATTCAGATCTGGAAGACTTAATTCTTTCAGTTTTGGAGTTTCCATCCTGTATCTTATTGGTGAGTGCAGATGTATTCTGGAGTCAGTAGGGGAGAGCCTATTGTTAAAGACAAATATTAAAAAATCAGAGAATTTTTTTATCCAATAAAAAGCACTGAGCCTGGAGTCAGGATGATTTGAGTTCAAATGCAGCCTCATACACTTAGGAGTTTTGTTATCCTCTCCATGTTATTTCATTTGTGTTTATTTCAATTTTCTCGTCTGTAAAATGGTCAGGATAATAGTATCTTCCAGGATTGTCGGGAGGATCAAATGAGACAATAATTGTAAAGCACTCAGCAGAGTTTCTAGCACATAATTAAGCATTACATAAATGTATTATTGTTCTATTGATTACTTAGACTTAAGAAAGTAATGGATAAAATGTTATGAGCCCCATCAGTGTATTTCCCTCTAATAGTTAGCTTGTAATGCAAATTATCTAAAAACTAAGGTATTTAAACTGAGTTGGCTTAGTAAGAACACTAGCCATAAAAAATTTCCCCCTATAAACCTGAGTCATGGTCTCCCACATATATAGAAGATACTAGTCATAAGGGAACACATGTGGCCAAGGCAAGTCACACCTCAGATACTATAGAACTCCAATGTCCATTCTTAGCTTGTTAAATCCTAATATATCTTATTGCTTGACATAGTATTTTTTTCTGTGTAGATTGTTCCTTTGCTTCTTTCTCTATTTAACTCTATCCCAACTGCCAGGATTAACTCTTCTTTCATGATTGGCTCCCTTCTTTATTATCAAAGGTTGCATTACTCTGACCTCCCTCAGCAGATTTGGTCTGTTCCTTGCCGGGGTTGTTTGGTATTAGGCAAATGATTTTGTTGTAAGATGCCAAAGCTAATGGATGAGAGAGAAGAGGAAGGAAAAGAAATTCTCTTCTCAACCAATAACCAAAGACCAATTTCCTCTTGAGGGTTTGGTTGTACCTCCAACACTGACTTTTCTGCTGTCATTTGTAACATAAATGGTATGGAAAGGTCAAGGAGGAAAAAAAGCTAATATAAGTTATTCGATTTGTGATGTTAAAGTTATTAGTGATTTTTGATTTAGATTAAGAAGTTAGCACAGAAGTGAATCAAATGTGAAATACTCTCTAGCATTGAAATGGGAGAGAGGTAGCATTGCAGAGGGTAAAAGAGCATGTGGATATGATTTTTTACTTAATATGTTTGTATATCACGGGGAAGAAACAAATATGAAGATACATAAAAAGAGGAAGATGATTGATTAGTCAAGGTTACAAAAAAGAGGGGTTGAAATCTAAAGCTTGGGTGGAGAATGACTCTTCCTCTATGACTGACTAGAAGGAAGAATAAGAAAAGGAATGAGGACATAGGGTTGAGGAGGAGAATTCATACATATAAGTTTGGTAGTGAAGGTACTAGTAACTGGGAGATCAGAAAAGATTTCATGTAGAAGGCAATATTTAACTTGTGTCTTGAAGGAAGGGAGGTAGATTTGGTCAGGAGGGAGTGTATTTGGGAAATGGACAGAAGGAATATATGAAAATGGGAGATGGAGCATTACGTATAAAGATAAAAAAAAAAAGGTCAGTTATGGATACATTGCAGATTTGGAAAAAGAAAGTAAAGTTCACAGAGGTTGGGCCAGGTTGTGAAAGTCTTTAAAAACTAAACAGAGGAATTTATATTTAATTCTAGAGTCAATAGAAAGCCCCTGGAATTGGTTGAGGAGAGGAAACACATGGTCAGATCTGTACCCAAGGAAAATTACTTGGGCAGCAGCACCGAGGATGGACTAAGGTAGAGGACTCTGTATGAGATAGAGTAACCAGTTAAGAGGCTGTTACAATAATCTGGGTGAGGAGTAATGAAACCCTGAATTAAGGTGGGAGCTGTGTGAGTCAGATTTGAGTAATGTTATAAAAGTAGAAAGAGTAAAATTTGGCAACTGATTAGATATGGGGGGCAGCATAAAGGAATATGAAGAATGTCAAGATTGCAATCCTGGGAGATTGGAGGATAAGAAGTCTTTGACAAAGCTTGGGAAATTTGCAAGAAGGGAGAGTTTGAGTGTCAGGGCAGTGTTGAACATGCTGAGTTTGAGATGTCTCTTGGACATCCAATTTGAAATGTCCAGTACACAGTTGGTAAAGTGAGAGTAAAGTTCAGGAGAGAGATTGAGGCTGGATATCTCTATTTCTATCTCCTTCTCTCTGTCTCTCTCTATCCACCTATCTCTGTCTGTCTGTCTGTCTATCTATCTATCTATCTATTGATGATAGCTAATCCCATAGTTGCTGATGAGGTAAGAAAGAGAGTATGTATGTATGTATATATATATATGTATATATATACATACACACATACATACTCTTATTTACCTCATATATGTATGTATATATACGTATACATACATATATGTATGTATAAAATAACCTAGGACAGAATATTTAGTACTCCTCACTATCCAGTTAGGTAGTAACATATGAATGAAGAGCCAGCAAAGGAGATGGAGGAAAATCTATCTATCTATTTATCTATTGGTGATAGTTAATCCCATGGAAGCTGATGAAGTAAGAAAGAGAGTATATATATATATGTATATATATATATATATATATATATATGTATGTATGTATAAAATAACCCAGGACAGAACATTAAATTCTCCTCATCACCCAGTTAGATAGTAATATATGAATGAAGCTGGCAAAGAGAAGGAGGATAAGTGATTGCATAAAAAGGAAAAGAAATACTACTCTTCAGAGAAGAGAAGGTATCCAGAGGGAGAAGATAGTAAAAAATGTTAAAAGGAGCAAATGGGGTCAAAAAGGATGAGGATTGAGAAAACACCATCAGATTTGACAACTATCATTGGTAACTTTTAGAACTTTCACTTAAAATACAAGTCAGAAAGTGTATTACCAAGGGTTGAGAAGTAAGAGAGAGGATATGAAATGGAAGCAATGAGTATAGATAGATTTTTTTTTAAAGAGTTTGAAGTTAGAAGACAGGTTGCAAAAGGCTGAGGAATGAGTGAGAAGAGGTGGAAGCAGTGAATATAAATAGCATTTTCAAGGAGTTTGTGACAATAGATATGGGATGATAGAATCAAATAAAAGTTTTTCCTATGGATGAAGGATACTTGAACATGTTGGAAAGTATCAAGAAAGGAACCAGTAGATACAAAGTGGATAAAGATTTGGTAGAGAATGAAAGAGATATTACACTATGCTGAAGGACACAGTAGAGAAAGAGATTGATGTAGAGGGGTTGGCTTTAGCAAGGAGAAATGTCACCTCCTTGTCAGAGACTGGGAGAAAGGAGGAGAAAGTGGGGGATGATATTGAGGAGTTTTAAGATGAAGAATGAGGAGAAGATGTAGTTCACATTAAATGGCTTTATTTTCTCAGTGAAGAAGTGAGGTCCTCAGTGGAGAAAGATGAGGAGGAGGGAGTGTTAGACATTTAAGGAGAAAAGAGAAAGTTTGGTAAAGCTCCTGTGGGGTGTGAATTAGGGAATCAATTAAGGCAGAATAATAAAGGATTGCTTCACTGCTGTGTGGGTCTATTAGATAACATGAATTTATAGCATATTCAAGCAGTTTTGCAATATCATTTTTTTCAGTTTGTATAGGAGAAGAGGAGGCAAATGGTGGGAGTAATTCAGACAGGTTTGGTAAGAAATAACAGAGAGTAAGACAAAAAGGGTAAGGGCAGAGGACAGTGTTGAGTTAAAATAGCTAATTATAGGGTCAAGTGTGGAAAGGGAAGAAAATGAAGTCAGAGTAGGGCTAACAGCCTGGGAAAGAAGTGTAGGGTTTGCAAATTTCAGTGAGGATTAAGAATGGGTTTAGGAAGGGTGAGGCTTAAGGAGAGATAGAATAATAGGAATTTTTGGTCAGATAAAGGAATATTAGAGTTTCTAACACGTGAGTAATGTGTGACCATTCATATGTATGATTGTGGCAAAGTGAAAGATTAGTAAGGATTTAAGGACTCTTAGAATGGAGGGTTAGGGAACATCAGTGTGAATGCATCAAGTCCCCCGTAGGAGAACAAGAATTAGGGAAGAGAGGAAGTCAATGATCCAGGTGCTGAGTTGCTAAAAGTCTGTAGACCCAAGAGACTATATACAACAATGATCACAATGTCTAATGGGTAGAGAATTTTGTTTGAGTGAATTTCAAAGGAGAACAGGTTGCTGAGTGATGGTGGTTAAAGGAGAATGTATCAAGCCTTTTCTGATTGATGGTTCTGACCTTGGATGGCCTTAATTACAGATTTGAAAAAGTGAAGTCATCTACTCATAATGATGAGGAAGAAGTGGTCCATTATTCAAGGGATTGAGAAGAGAAGTGATGGCTTTAAACAACCATTTGGGATGCCGTATCAGTGAATCAACGAAAAATAATTTTAAATGTTGCCATATGAGGATCATTTTGAAGTTTGCATAAACTTAGAATAAACCTAGTCAGTATAGTTTTGTATCTTTTTTTCCAGAAACATTCTGTCACTGAAGAGTAGAAGATATAGCTAGGAGGAGACATCTTATACTGGGAGCTAGATGGGCATTATTGGCAGAAAGACAAGTTAAGGGATTTCAGGAAATTATTGAAATGGTTAACTAGTGGTTCTAGACCAGAGGTGATGGGACGAGAGGGCAGAAGTAATAAGCAATAAACATTTATTAAGTGTCTACTATGTTCCAGGAACTGTGTTAAGCAATGGGAATACAAAAAGAGGCAAAATACAATACCTGCCCTCAAGGAGCTTACAATCTAATGGAGGAGACAACATGCAAACAAATATATACAAAACGAGCTACATAAAGGATAATCAGGGAATAATTAACAGAGGGAAAGCATTGGAATTTACAGGATTAAGAAAGTTTTCCTGTGGAAGTTGGAATTTTAGTTGGGATTTAAAGGAAGCTGAGGAGATCAGTAGTCAAAGCAGAGAAGGGAAAATGTTCCAGGCAGGATAGAAAATTCCCAGAGCTAAGAAATGTTTTGTTTGTGGAACAGCCAAGAGGCCAGTATCACTGGATTATGGAGTACTTGTTGGGGAGTAAAATGCAAGTAGAGTGGAAAGGTAGGAAGGCTCTTTGAATGTCAAGCAGAGCTTTTTGAAGCTTTCTGAATGCCAAACTGTGCATTTTTGTATTTGCTCCTGGAGGCAATAGGTAGTCAGTGGAGTTTATTGAGTAGTGGGATAATAGTGGAATAACATGATCAAACTTGCATTTTAGGAAAATCACTTTAGTGACTGAATGGAGTATGAATTAGAGTGAGGAAGGACTGAAGATGGGCTGATCCATAGCTGGTCTAAGTATGAGTTGATGAGAACCTGAACTATAATGGTGGCAGAGTCACAGGACAGAAGGAGCATATTTGAGAGAGTAGGAGGAACTGGAAAGACAGAAAGTAAAAAACTGATTAGGAAAGAGTAATAGAGTTAGAAAAGTGGTGATTTTAGAATTTAAGATGTTGAAAGAAGAGTGATTTCAAGTGATGGCAAAATCTGAGCTGTTACTACTCCAATGGGCTGCTTAAGAATAATGGAAATGGAACCATAGAAGCTGAAAATACCAAGAAATTGTGAAGACATGGCATTAAGATTAACAATGTGGATGTCCAAGTTTCCAAAGATGATGACAGGAAAAATAGTGAAGAAAAAGATAGTGCCAAGTGCCAAGTCCTGGAGGTTGGTTAATGATGGAGAAGGCCGAAGAGAAGGTGTTAAAGTGGAATGTCAATGAATTTCTATCTTGAAGAGCACTAACAATTTTCTTGTTGCCAAACCCAATGGGATTTTCTTAATCTTAATCCTTGTCAATTTTTTTTCTCAGCCGTCTAATGCTATTGAGCATTTTCTCCTTGAAATTCTCTTTGCTGGGTTTCTATTACATTGCCTTATTTCCATTTCTCTTCTATCTTGCTTTCTTTAAAGGTTTTTTTCCTTCCCAGCTATCTCTGAATCTTGTTGCTTCGGTTCCAGTCACTATTCCCATTTCACTTTCACCACCAGAATCTTGGATTCTTGAACTATAGCAGGTGAACTTTCATCTTCCTTTTCCCAGGTTATGCTATGAGGTTAAGCTTGATGCTTACTGTACCTAGACATTGGAGCACTATATCACCACAGAGCCAAAAAGGTTAGATAACTTAAGGGAGACAAGCACAAAATTACCTATTCTCCTTTCTCCTTTCCTGGTAGAGTTCCCACACCATCCAAAACTATTAAACTCATCCAAAAAAGAATACACTTCTAGGAATCCATTATCACTGTGGCTGAGCTTCCTGACCATAACTAGAGTCTTATTTGTCTCCTTTTTTTTCTCTGTTTGCACTAGGATGCTTGCATTTGCAGGATAGTGAAGGCTATCATAATAAGGTAGCAATTCAATAAATATCTATCAAGCACTTACTATGTGTAAGGTATTAATGATGAAGTAATAAATTGCCTAGGACAATACAGCTAATAAATATCAGAGGTAGAATTTAAAACCAAATTTATCTTTTCCCCCCCAGTTTTATTTTATTTTAATTTTTAAAAAGCATTTCATTTTTCTAAATACATATAAAGAATTAACTTTCACTTTTGCAAAATCTTGTGTTCCAAATTTCTCTCTCTCTCTCTCTCTCTCTCTCTCTCTCTCTCTCTCTCTCTCTCCCCCTTCTCTTCCTCCTTCTTAAGAGAGCAAGCAATCTGACATAGGTTAAATATATGCAATTCTTTTAAACATATTTTCATGTTCAAAATGCTGTGCAAGAAAAATCAGATCAAAAATGGAAAAAAAACATGAGAAAGAAAAAAAAACCAAGTAAAATAACAACAAAAAGGTAAAAATACTATATTTTGATCTACATTCAGTCTCCATAGTTCTCTCTCTAGATGCAAATGGCACTTTCCATCACAAGTCTATTGGAACTTCATAATGTTGTTGAAAAGAGCCAAGTCCATCACAATTGATCATCACATAATCTTACAGTTACTGTCTCACTCCAGTTTCAACATCCTACTCATAATACCTCTACTGCCTCTATGACACATAGAGAGAAGTATAAGGTACGCTGTAGTCCAGACTTAACTCAAACCTGTCTAGTAATTGAGATTAGAGGGTAGAATCAAAGGCAATACTTGTAGAACATCTGACAGCAACAAAAGGAGTTTTACTAAATCATAGCAAGGAAAAGAAATTAATTTAGGACATAACTTTGATTTACTTCAGCATAGCTTTCCTACTTCTGTGCTCATCAGAGAAAACCTTCATACAATGATTTTCTATACTTAAGTCACCAGGAATCAATGCCAATGATCTGCTTTGTCTCCTGAGCTAATCAAGTCTCACAAAATGTGTCAAGACTGATCTTACATAGCAGATGTTGTTTCTATCACAGGTGTAATGGAAGAATTTCTAGGAAAATTTGAGGAGGGAGATTGTAGCTTCATTGTGGGGGAAATGCTAGTGTATTCACTTGGCAAGGTGGTCTCACCCATTTTCCCTACCCTTCTGGCAATCTGATTTATTTCCCAACCTGTTTTACCAACGTCTATGTCAATGATTCTTCAATCTGTAGCTCCAGCTCTAAAATCTTTTCCAAATTCTTATGTTATGTTTCCAATTCCTATTTAAAATTTCTATTTGGACATCCCTGGAATAACAATTCAATATGTTTAAAACTGATATCATTTTCAGCCTTCCCTTCTAACTACCCTTGCCCACATACCAAAAAAAATGGGTCCTCTCCCTAACTTCATATTTCTGTTATGGTATCATATGTTTTCCAGTTATATAGGTTTGAAGACCAGGCATAGTCTTTGCTTTCTATTTTGTTAAGGCGTCTAAGTAACATAATGTCTAGAGCTTTGGATTTGGAGTCAGATCTGGATTTGGGGTTCAAATTTAGCCTCAAAGGGCAGCTAGGTGACACTGCAGTGGATAAACTCTTGAGTCTGGAGTCTACTAGAGTCAGGAGAACCTAAGTTCAAATCTGGCTTCAGATATTTATAAGCTGTGTGACTTCAGGCAAGTAACTTAGCCTCTAACATTCTCAGTTTCCTTATCTATAAAATGGAGATAATAATAGCATCTACCTCATAGAGTTGCTGTGAGGATAAAATAAGATCTTTGTAAAACACTTTTTTAAGTGTTACATAAATTGTTATTCAGTCATTTTTCAGCTATGTTCAACTCTTCATAATCCCATTTGGGTTTTCTTAGTAAAGATTTTGGAATGGTTTGCCATTTCCTTCTCCAGCTGATTTTACAGTTGAGGAAACTGAGGCTTAAGTGGCTTGCCAAAGGTCACACAGCCAGTAAGTGTCTAAAGCCAGATTTGAACTGAGAAAGATGAATCTTCTTGATGGTCAGACTTGGCTCTCTATCCACTGCACCACCACTAGTTATTATACAAATGCTAGTTATTTATTGATACAATCAGGTTTACATTTCCTCACCTGTAAAATGAAAAAATTGGACTCAGTGACCTCTAAGGTCACTTCCCTCCTTAAGTCTATGATTTTTTTTGGTTCTTCTCTCCACCTTGATACCTTTCCTTCCATTCCTGCTGCCTGCTCTAATTAAAGCTTTCTAACATCATGCTCAGATTTTTTTCTAATAGTTGCCACCTAATTCTCTAGAGTTTCCTCCTCCCCATCCATCTTATACAACACTATAAGATTAATTTTCTAGATGTACTCTATCACTCAAAAACATTCAATAGTTAGTTCACTGTTGGCTACCTAAGAAAGTCCAGATCTCTCTTCCTGATGTTAAAAGCCTTCCTGGTATTGAGGCTTTCTGGCCTCAAACTACCTCTCCAACTCCATCTCACGCTTTTGACATTCATTCAATCAATTGAAAGTCTCTAAATAATTATCTTTATTTTTTGCTCATTACATTTTCTTTTCCTAAAATATTTTCTTTTCCTTTTCCTCTCTTTTCTGAGAAACTTGGTATATCAAAATACCATCTCTTCCATGTTGCCTTTCCTGGTTCCCCAATCTGGAAAACATTTCTCTTAATTCTTTCATGCTTTTCTGATGAGTTTCTTGAGCTATACCAAATTTCATTCGTCAACTCTCCATCCAAGTCAAAGCATTTATTTAATAAATCACTGTATAAAAAACCCAAACAACTAAAATATAATGCTTGTGCCTCTCAGATGTTGTTCATAGTATACTGTCTTACTGTAAATGTATGTGGATATGGCTATTCTCTTCTACAAGAGAGTAGGAACTGAAGTGTATACAACTTTGTTTTCTAAGTACCTGCCATATAGAAGATGCTTAGCAAATATTTGTAGAAAGACTGGATGAATACTCATAGAGTAAATAATTAAAAGATAAGCAGAAGAAAGTATAGGATGGAAAATCCAAACCAAGTAATCCTGCAGTTTTTGAGATATTTTAGTATTAACATTACATAGTTAATAGAGAGCTGATCTTGAAGCCATAAAGACAAGTTAACAAGTATTTATTAAATGCCTACTCTATGCCTGGCATTATACTAAGCACTGGGGATACCAAGAAAGGCAAGAACCCTCATGCCTTCAAAAGGTTCATTACCAATAAAAGACTCGAATTCAAATCCCACATTTAATGAGAACTGAGTAGTGATTCTGGGTAATCATTTAACTTTTTCATTCTCTAGGCAATTCTCTGAGACCAGCAGCTCTTGAGAAGCTGCTGGTGGAAAGGGTTTCTGTATCTGAGAGTTCTCTATTTGGTAAAATAACAGATAGTCCTTATTCTTTAGAAGTTTTAATGGTGGTAGATGGGCTAAAGTTCAAATTGGCTCAAATGAGATTTAGATTATCTCAGCGTTCAGTTTATCTGTATTATTAGCATAGAGAACAGAGCAGACTGTATTACCCAGGAGTGGCCAGCACCAGGGAACAAATGTAAAGTGAGCTTTTAAAGCAATCTAACCCTAAAATTCATGAAAAAACACTGCTGCTGTTATAATAACACAGCTATTTAGTACAGATAACTATTTCACTTGGATGGAGATTTGGCAAATAAGACTTGAGATAACTCAAAGAACCACAGAAAAAAAAATTCTACATATATTGCATCTACAGCATCTTTATTCCAAAGAAACAAGTGCTAATATTTTGGAAGCCCTGTTTGCCTCTGGACATGACTTTAATGGCATCATCACCTGCCAAGACTGAAGTCATCACTAGACTGATCTTCTTAACAGAAGACAATTACTGGAGTCCTCTGACTTTGCAGAAGGATGACCTTGGATTCCATCACCAGGATCCCTAGCTTTTCTTGAGCCAGCTCCAAAAAACCCAGAAACTTTCAATGTGGCCTATTTCATTTGATCATATTAACTCAAGACTCCTCCTTTGTGGTGAAAAGCATTCCCCATCAGTGCTGTTTTTGTAAGGACATCTGGCTTCAAAGGGTTTTATTGCCTCTGCTATTGTAAAAATATGAAGTCAAGCTTTCCCAGGGAGGCAAGCAGCACAGATGCCAACATCAAACTAAGCCCCGCTGATTTCAATTGGGGATATTTCTATAATAACAATTTGGCTGCTCTTCTAACAGAAACCTCAACAAATAACAGTCAGGGAAATCAGCCTATCTCTGATGGGAAAAACAGTGTGGGAATAATTATCAGTAAAACTCAGTGTTCCTTAATTTTTATTAGGGTTAAATCACAAAAATGGCAAATGCGGCATGCAGATAATTCTAGGGAGTAATGGATAAAAGGAGGAGACATTCGGTGTGATTCCATGGGATGAGAAAGCGCTGGCTCCTGTATCAGAGGACCTGGGTGCAAGTTAAGTTCTTAAACAAGTTACAATTTCCCTGGGTCTCAGTTTCCTCATCTGTACAAACAGTTGGACTAGATGGCCTCTGAGGTTCCTTCCAGCAGAAGATTTATGATTACAATAAAAACTTTTCACTTCTTATCTAAATAATATTAATATTTTATTAACTTTTTTCTTTGTCTACCTCCTCCCATTGTGAGCCATCATGTTTCTGGATGCAGAATCCATGTCCTCTGAGGATTTAATCTTTTAATAACTGGAACATGCTTTATTTCGATTAAGGGCTGCCTCAGTTGTCCTTCAGAGGCAGCTAGATGGTACCATAGTGCACAGAACTCTGGGCCTGGAATCAAGAAACTCATTTGTGAGTTCAAATCTGACCTCATATGCTTTCTAGTTGTGGAACCCTGGGCAAATCACTTAATCCTATTTGCCTCATCTGTAAATGAACTGGAGTAGGAAATGACAAACCACTCCAACCTCTCCCTTAAATTGCTTTAAATTCCTTTAAAACAAATTTTAGAGTGTCAAAACATCCAAAAAGACAGAGTAGAATATTTTTCCAGTTGAAGACAACTTAAAATGGTCAG
The DNA here is from genome assembly GCA_023553655.1 of Myrmecobius fasciatus. NCBI lineage: Eukaryota > Metazoa > Chordata > Mammalia > Dasyuromorphia > Myrmecobiidae > Myrmecobius > Myrmecobius fasciatus. Next base: position 260,853 of record JAJPUD010002851.1, read on the forward strand.
TAGAAGTCCAGTGTGCAGTCCTGGTGGAAGCCACACCAGCGCATCCCCAGTTCCATACCAGTAAAGCAGGAACAGATCTAGGAACCACTGAATCAGTAGCAGTACTGTTGCTAGACTTCTCAGGCCAGAGAACAGTACTTGGAAGGTCAGCAGAAAAGTTCTAGGACACCAGGGTGGGAGTCCAGTGCACAATTTCAGTGCAGGCTGGGCCCCAGTCCCAGGGCCAGTAAAACAGGATCTCTGAATCAAAAGTAGTCCTGGTGGTTTCTAGGTCTCTCAATAGACAATAAAGATGACTTGGAAGGACAGTACAAAAGGTTTGTCAGTAGGGTGAGAGGGCCTTGGGAAACCAGTAAACCAAGAATAGGTGTGGGCCGTGGTGGCAATGGCAGCTTCCAGAGGTCTCAGCTCACAGGAGGTCTCTTTACTAGCATTGAGGAAGGACTTTGTTGCTTTAGAACAGTAGATCTTACAGCTACATGAGGTAGGAACACTCATAATTCCAGGGCAGAAAAAAGTGCTTATGGTCAGATTCCTGGAAGAATCTCTGAAAATAACTACACAAAATCCCTGAAGTTTGGGACAGTGAACTCTCCTCACTGGAAACAGAGCCCTACTTTAACAAAGAGTTAAAAGCCAAGTAATGGGTGAGGAAAATGAGCAGACAACAAAAAATGTTTCTGACCATAGAAAGTTACTATGGTAACGGGGAAGATCAAAACTCAATCTCAGAAGATAACAAAATCAAAGCTTTTATAGCCAAAGCCTCCAAGAAAAATAGGAATTGGTCCCAGGTTATAGAAGAACTTAAAAGGGATTTTGAACATCAAGTAACAGAGATAGAGGGAAAATCAGAAAAAGAATTGAGAGTGGTGCAAAAGGAAATAAAAAAAGTTAATGGAGAGAAGAATGCCTTAAAAACAGAACTGGCCAAATGGGAAAGAAGATACAAAAGCTTATGAGGAAAACAATTCTTTAAAAATAAAAAAAAATTGAGTAAATGGAAGCTAATGACATTATAATAAAGCAAATTTTAAAAAAAGAAAAAGAAAAAATAGAAAAAATGTGAAATATCTCATTAGAAAAACAATTGACCTGGAAAATAGATCCAGGAGAGATAATTTAAAGCTTATTGGTCTATCTGAAAGTCATGATCAAAAAAAGAGTCTGAACATCATCTTTCAAGAAATTATCAAGAAAATAAAAGACCCCAGTTTTTGGGATAAGAACTCACTATTTGACAAAAACTGCTGGGAAAAGTGGAAACTAGTATGGTAGAAACTAGGCATTGATCACACCTAATACTATATGCCAGAATTAGGTTGAAATGGGTTCGTGATCTAGACATAAAGAATGATATTATAAACAAAATTATAAACAAAGAAAGGATAGTTTATCTCTCAGATCTGTGGAGGAGGAAGGAATTTGTGACCAAAGAAGAACTAGAGATCATTACTGATCACAAAATAGATAATTTTGATTATATTAAGTTAAAAAGGTTTTGTACAAACAAAATGAATGCAGACAATATTAGAAGAGAAGCAATAAACTGGGAAAACATTTTTATATTCAAAGGTTATGATAAAGGCCTCATTTCTAAAATATATAGAGAATTGAATCAAATTTATAAGAATTCAAGCCCTTCTCCAATTGATAAATGGTCAAAGGATATGAACAGACAATTTTCAGATGAAGAAATTGAAACTATTTGTAATTATATGAAAAGGTTCACCAAGTCACTATTGATCAGAGAAATGCAAATTAAGCCTATACCGATATACCACTATATACCTGTCAGATTGACTAAGATGACAGGAAAAGATGGTGATAACTGTTGGAGGGAATGTGGGAAAACTGGGATGCTGATACATTGTTGATGGAATTGGGAACTGATCCAACCATTCTGGAGAGCAATTTGGAACTATTCCCAAAGGAAACTGCATACCCTTTGACCTAGCAGTGTTTCTCCTGGGCTTATATCATAAAGAGATCTTAAAGGCAGGAAAGGGCCCCACATGTGCAAGAATGCTTGTGGCAGCCCTTTTTGTAGTGGCTAGAAACTGGAAACTGAATGGGTGCCCATCAATTGGAGAGTGGCTGAATAAATTATGGTATATGAATGTTATGGAATATTATTGCTCTGTGAGAAACGACCAGCAGGATGATTTCAGAGAGGCCTGGAGAGACTTGCATGAACTGATGCTGAGTGAAATGAGCAGAACCAGGAGAGCATTGTATACGGCAACAACAAGACTATATGATGATCAATTCTTTTTTTTTTTTCCCATGAACTTTATTTCTGAAAATAAATGTCCCATTTAGTATCTACCTACTTTTCTAACCAATAGAGCATCAAGAGTGAGAATGAAAAAATGAGCACAGCTAAGTAAAACTAGTCAACAATTCACATATTGTTTCATTCTATGATGATCAATTCTGATGGACATGGTTCTCTTCAACAATGAGATGTTTCAAACCAGTTCCAATTGTTCAGTGATGAAGAAAGCCATCTATACCCAGAGAGAGGCCTGTGGGATCTGAGTGTGGACCACAACATAGCATTTTCACACTTTCTGTTGATGTTTGCTTACATTTTGTTTTCCTTCTCAGGTTTCAGATCTTCTAACCTCAGGAGTCCAGTATACCTTCCACTAGTTCTGCCATTAAAAGTAATCAGATTGCTCTGGAATGTTAATTACCCAGAGGCATTGAGGTGATGAAGTGAATGGGGTACCACAGGGTCTGGAGTCAGGAAGCCCCAAGTTCAAATGTGACCTCGGACACTTACTAACTGAATAATCCTAGGTAAGTCATTTCAACTCTGTTTGCCTCTGTTCCCTCACCTGTAAAATAGGGACAATAATAACACTTTTCTCCCAGGATTGTTGTGAGGATCAAATGAGATAATAATTACAAAGGCACTTAGCATAATATCTGGCACATAGAAAGTGCTATATAAATTACCTATTATTATAAGTTCAAACCATAGACATTAAATTAGCTATTATTAAATTAAAGAGGCAAATACTCCTCTTTAGATATTAAATTAAATTTATAATAGACATTAAAGAGGCAGATATGCAAAAGCTGAAAATAACTGATAATACTTTTTTGGGGGGAACCTACTATATACCCACTTTTTGGAGGGAGGGGCAAACAGAATTAAATGACTTGTCCAGGGTCACACAGCTAGTAAAATATTTGAGGTCACATTTGAGCCCAGGTCCTCCTGATTTATGCAAAATCACAATCTTTTTTTTTTTTTTTGCAGTAGAGTTTGAATGCTTTGCAATTCAGTGTTTATTTTTTATTTTTTTATATATAAAGCTTTTTATTTACAAAACATATGAGAGATTTTTCAACATTGACCTTTGCAAAAACTTTTTTTTTCCCAAGCTTTTCCCTTCCTTCCCCCCACCCCCTACCCCTAGATGACAGGTAATCCAATACATGCTAAATAGGATAAATTATATGACAAATACAATACATGTATACATATCTATACAGTTATCTTACTGCACAAGAAACATCAGATCTAGAAAGAGAAGAAGAAAAAACAACCTAAGAAGGAAAACAAAATGCATGGAAATATTCACAGAAAGCGTTAAAATGCTGTGTTGTGGTTCACTCTCAGTTCCCACAGGCCTCTCTCTGGATGTATATGACTATCTTCATCGCTGAACAACTGGTTTGAATCACATCATTGTTGAAGAGAACCATGTCCATCAAAATTGATCATCGTATAGTCTTGTTGCTGTGTATAATGTTCTCCTGGTTCTGCTGATTTTACTCAGCATCAGTTCATGCAAGTCTCTCCAGGCCTCTCTGAAATCCTCCTGTTGGTCGTTTCTTACAGAACAATAATATTCCATAACATTCATATACCATAATTTATTCAGCCATTCTCCAATTGATGGGCATCCTTTCAATTTCCAGTTTCTTGCCACTACAAAAAGGGCTGCCACAAACATTCTTGCACATGTGGGTCCCTTTCCCTCCTTTAAAATCTCTTTGGGATATAGGCCCAGTAGAAACACTGCTGGGTCAAAGGGTATGCACAGTTTGATAACTTTTTGAGCATAGTTCCAAATTGCTCTCCAGAATGGTTGGATCCGTTCACAGTTCCACCAACAATGTATCAGTGTCCCAGTTTTCCCACATCCCCTCCAACATTCATCGTTATCTTTTCCTGTCATTTTAGCCAATCTGACAGGTGTGTAGTGGTATCTCAGAGTTGTCTTAATTTGCATTTCTCTGATCAATAGTGACTTGGAGCACCTTTTCATGTGACCGGAAATAGTTTCAATTTCTTCGTCTGAAAATTGTCTGTTCATATCTTTTGACCATTTATCCATTGGAGAATGGCTTGAATTCTTATATATTTGAGTCAATTCTTGATATATTTTAGAAATGAGGCCTTTATCAGAACCTTTGGATGTAAAAATAGCAAAATCACAATCTTTATTCCTTTGAATAAATTTATTTCACCTGCCTTGTTTTTCACCATTTGTAGTTTCTGTAGCTATAATGATGATGATGACTAGGTCATTGATTACCTGTAGAAATTATTGATTTGTGTCTTTCTGTAGGACCAACAATTATTCTCCTGACCAGCTTTATCTGGATATATAGATATTCATTCCCTTTCATGGGATTCACTTGAAATCTGGAGAGATGATTCTGGATTTCATTGCTTTCTTGATAACAAATCTAATTAGCACACAATGCAAATACTGCACAATAAAGCAGTCTTGAAAATATAATAGAAAAGAATTGCAAAGAAAATCAATGCTCACCGATTGGAGAAATGTATAGAATATTACTCCATTGTAAGAAATTACAAATATGGAATTTGGAAATTGGAATTTGAAATTTTTGGAAATTTAGAATTTCAATTTGGAATTTGGAAAAATTTAGAAATGGTTGCATAAAGTAATATAGAAATCAAGACAATAATTTGCATCATGATGACAATATGTAAAGGAAAACAATGACAAAATACTCCAAAATTGATCCATGTAGTATTTAGTTATGACTTCAGAGGACTGAAGAAAAGTGATAAAATATGGGTAGAGAATGAAGCATATATGATCAGACATGGACAATGTACTGTTTTATTTCACTTGACTATACTTTGTTACAAGAGATGATTTTTTTTTGATAGGGAGGGAGAGGATTGGGAGAAGCAAGAGAGTCTCAAGGACATAAAAGTAATTTTTTTAACCTATTGTTTACCATCTCAGGGAGTTGGAAGGAGTAGAATTTAGAACTCAAAACTTTAAATATTTATCAAACATTGTTTTTTTAAGATGAAATGGAGAAAAATAAAATAACATTTTAAAAAGAGCATCAATAAAATATTAACAGAATAAACATATGCTACAACAAAACATGTCTACCAAGAAATGTGACCTGAAGATCAAAAGTCCTTACTTCTAGCTATTAACTCACTTTGTGATCTTATGCACTTTCCCTCTTTGGTTTTCAACTTACCTGTCATCTGTGGATACTGAACTTTTCCCCTCGTCTAAATTCATGGATTCCTTGTGATTTCTGATGAAGTAGATAACATGTACTTACCTGCTTGTCATCAAAAACATGGTGATATAAGTGGAAATTAGAGTTACATCAATTGTAGGATCCAAGAAAGAAAATGCAAACATGAAAGATAGCCACTGATGCTCAGAGCAATCAGGAGGTGTGAGCCCTGGGATCCAGTTGCCTGTTTGTTTTTAAAATCGGCATAATAGTTGAGTCCAGCAGAAGTGCTGACAGAAAATGACAAATAGAAAACAGATGCAAACTGACCTTCCAAAAACGTGGTTCTTAATCTTTAGGATACTTGAAAGCAAAAGATGCCATCTTTAGGCAGTAATCAGTGAAGTTTAAGGAGAGCTTTTCCTAATGTCCCACAAATAAACCTCTACCCTATTCTATTCCATGTACTATTTGTAAATTGTAACCATCCCTCTAAATCTAAACTTTCTCTTTTACCCACTCTTCACAAATGCCCCCCTCCTTTGGTGCATATTTCTAACCAGTCTTTTCACTCACACTTTCACAAATTTTCATTACCTTGCTGCAACTATTGATGCATCCTTGTTTTCATAATGTGAAATTATATTGACCACTTTAAGTTATTAGACACTCATTCTCTTTTCTGTTTTAATCAACAGAATCACAAATGTGCTATTTTTCAATGTTTGTAGCCACTTACGTGTAAGTTTTAAAATTTTTCTTCAGTTGATATTCATGTAGGAGTTATGCTTATCTATGTTCACAGAAAAGACTATATAGATGAAAAATGTCCATTTGGTCAGATTTCAAGATGTATTTGGATGGATACCCTGTAGAGCTTGTGTATATCTGGGACAGACTGTACAGACAGTTAATGATCTGGGCCCAGAGTTGAAAAAAGGATAGTGAGCTGTATTGTTGTGGAAAAATTACAAAGAACTTTTATAGAGACTAGCAAAAGGGCTATTTTCTCAATAAGAACAACAAGAACTTACATTTATAGAGTACTTTAAGGTTTGCAAAGCACTTTACAAATATTATCTCAGATTTCTCTTCATAACTAGCCTGGGAATAGGTACTATTACCATCTCATTTTATAGATGAGGAGACATAGGCAGACAGTGATTAAACGATTTGAACATTAAGTTTTACTGGTCCTATTGTGTGGCAGTGAAACAAGGAATGATACTGCCTCTGAGGAAGGAAGGAAAGAAGAAAAGGAAGGAAAGGAAAGGAAAAAGGAAGGAAGGAAGAGGAAAGAAGGAAGGAAGGAAGCAAGGAAAGAAGGAAGGGGAAAGAAGAAAGAAAGAAGGAAGGAAGGAAGGGGAAGAAGGAAGGAAGCAAGGAAGAGAAAGGAAGGAAGAAAGGAAAGGAGGAAAGAAGGAAGGAAGGAAGGAAGGGGAAAGAAGAAGGAAAGAAAGAAGGAAGGAAGCAAGCAAAGAAGGAAGGAAGGAAGCAAGGAAGCAAGGATAGAGGAAAGAAGGAAGGAAGGAAACAAGGAAGCAAGGAAACAAGGAAGAGGGAAGAAGGAAGGAAGGAAGGAAGGAAGGAAGCAAGGAAGGAAGGAAGGAAGGATGGATGGGTGGAAAGAAGGAAGGAAAGGAGAAAGGAAAGAAAAGGAAAGAAGGAAGGAAGGAAGGAAAGGCGGAAGGAAGGAAGGGGAAAGAAGAAGAAAAGAAGGAAGGAAAGAAGGAAGCAAGGAAGGAAATAAGGAAAGAAGGAAGCAAGGAAGAGGAAAGAAGAAAGGGAAGAAGCAAGGAAGGAAGGAAAGAAGGAAGGAAGGAAAGGAGGAAAGAAAGAAGGAAGGAAAGAAAAGGAAGAAAAAAGAGGTAATAAGTAGGCAAGCAAGTATAAAAAAGATATAAAGATGAAGAAATATTTTTTTCTTTACTTTTCCCTTTCCTATTGTTAACTCACAATTAAAGAGAAATAGAATAGGGTAAATTTAAAAAAAATGTGTATGTGTGTGTATAAATTTTAATTTTATTTTTATTGTGAATTTTAAGAGCACCAAAACCTTAAACATTTCCATATACAAAGTAGAACAGAAATTGAGGATTACATATGACACCATTAATCTCTATTACTTGCAGCTTGCGTTTTTATGAAAAGCATGCAATAAATTCCACATGTTACTTCCACGAAGGCTCAGCTAAAATTGTACACAGGAAGTCTTTTTCTATCCTTCTTAATTCTAATGCCTTCCTTCTGTTGATTATTTCTAATTCGCATGTTTATCCATAGTTGTTTGCATGTTATATACTCTAGTAGACTAGAAAATCCTTGAGGGCAGATACTGATTTCTACCTTCCTTTGTATCCCCAACTCTTAGACCAGTGCTGGGCATATAGTAGGTATTTAATAAGTGTTTACTGACTGATTGATAAAGCGGTTCTACTTCTTAACTTCCTTCTATTCTCATCTCTATATTTAAAAATACTTCAATATCCCTCCTTTCTTTTCTTTTTTTCTGATATTTTTGGGGATACCATCACCAGACCCTCTCTACACAAATGGGGGGGGGAAAACAAAAAACAAATAGCAAAGTTCATCACTCCTTTGAGGTCATGGCATTGATCAGATTCTTAAGAGTTTTAAAGATGCTTGTCTTTACAATGTGGTTCTCTTTCTTTCTTTCTTTTCTCTTCCTTCCTTCCTTCCTTCCTTCCTTCCTTCCTTCCTTCCTTCCTTTCTATGTATTCAGAGTTATTCTCATTTGCAACAATTAATACAAATCTTCCCACTTTCTCTGAAACCATCCCTTGCATTAATTCTTAAAGAATAATATTTCATAATCACATGCAAATATATAGTTTGTTCAGTCATTTCCCTATTGATAGCTCTCTCCTATGTTTCCACTTTTTTAATGCCACAAAAAAGTGTTGCCATAAATATTTTGTTCACATGGTTCCTTCTCCTATGGGAGAGTATAGACTGTGAGCATGTGCGATTTATTAACTTTCTTGGGTACAATTCATTTTGGAATCATAAAGCCATAAAGCCATTCTGGCTTTCCAGAATATTTGGACCACTTAACAGATCCATCAACAAGTATATTAATATGCCTAACCTCTTGAAGTCCCTTTAATGATTGTAATTTCATTTTTTTTCGTCTTTGCTAATATGAAAGTGATTTGGTAATGGTTTTTAAAAAATATATAAATGTTGGGGCAGCTAGGTGGTGCAGTGGTTAGAGCACCAGCCCTGAAATCAGGAGGACCTGAGTTCAAATTTGATCTCAGACACTTCCTAGCTGTGTGACCCTGGGCAAGTCACTTGACCCCAATTGCCTCAGCAAAAAGCAAAAAAAAAAAATAATAATAATAATAAAAATATATAAATGTTGATAGTTTAGATTTCTTAATTTTAGAACTGCCTTTTTATATCCTTTGAATAACTATTGGGGAGTAGCTATTATTCTTTTTTGGGGGGATAGTAACCCTACTACTTGGAAGCAGAATCTTACTTCATTTATTTATTTTTTATTAAAAATATTTTTATTTTCAAAACATATGCATGGATAACTTTTCAACATTGATCCTTGCAAAACTTCTGTTCCAAAATTTTCCCCCTTCACTTCCTCCTCCAGATTGCAAGCAATTCAATATATGTTAAACATGTTAAAAATATGTTAAATCCAATATATATATATATATACACATTTATACAATTATCTTGCTGCACAAGAAAAATCAGATCAAAAAAAGAAAATAATGAGAAAGAAAACAAAATGCAAGCAAACAACAAAAAGAGAGAAAATGAATGGCTATTATTCTTATATATTTGTGTTAATTTTCTATATTTCTAATCTCTATAGCTCTCTTCAGAGATATTTTCTAATGCAAAGATGTTAGCCCATTGACTGTGTTCATGGGAAAGCATTTTAATTTAAGGTAATTGAAATGATCTCTTATCTATTTGGTATCCTCTTTTCTTTGTTTAGTTTAGAATTTTCTTCCAACTCACAGTTGTTAAAGATATCGTATCTTGTTCTCTTCTTATTCCTTTTATGTGATGACCTCATGCATCTTTTTTGAACTTATTATTATTATTATGAAGGTAAAATGTTGGTCTAGCAATCAATAGTTTTGTCAGATGAGTTCTTGAATTGATCAATAATCAGGTTATTGAGTTCAATTGTTTCTGATATTTGCTTATCTAGTCTGTTCCAGTGATTGCAGATGATCTTGAAGCTGGATAGAGATGACAGTTGTCCAATAAGGAGTAAATTCTAGGGGCTCAACAGAGTGATTTGCCCTAGTTAAATACTTAGCTCTGGTGAGAAGGAAGCCCAGCAGAGAAGCTCCACTAAGCAGGAATTAGTTGAAAGACAAACCTGATTGATTTCAGAACTTGCAGTGATAAAGTTCTTTTTCATGCTTTTCCCTTTTTATTCTAATTCTTCTTTCATAACATAACTAATTTGGAAATATGTTTAATATGATTGCACTTGTATATCCTATATCAGTTTGATTGCTATGTTGAGGAGGGGAGAAAAGAGAGAGGAAAGGAAAAAATGGAAATAAAAATATTAAATAAGTAAATGTTGAAAGCTAATAAATTTTAAAAAGAAAAATAAAACAAAAAGTTTTTTTATGACTACCGTTCTTACTGTGCCAATTTAATATATAACTCTGCTCAAAACTAATTTCTTCTGAGTGTTAATGGTAAGCACATTGGTGAGAGCTTGTGAGTCATAGTTTTAGGTGTGTGTAGTTACAGAAGATCCCTTGAATCCAAAATAACCAAAATAGTCCAAAATACTCAGGCAACCAACAAATATGCTAACAGCCTTTACTGCCTTGAGCCAACCAAGTCATGAGGATAATCTCTTTTAAGAACTTGCATGGAAGTGGGAGTTGGCCATTCTTTTCTACTCCTATTACATCCACTCCTATTTTTCATCTATAAGGTTCTTTCACTGACCAGAAGACTCACTAATTAAGTCCAGAGCGTTGTATGTCTTAGAATAAACAGGCCAGACTTTCCTGGACAACACTAAAGAACATTATCTTATATGGCACGCATTATAATATTTTTCTTTGATCAATATTTCTCTAATAGTTTCCAGTAAGTGTTTAACATCAGGAGCATTATTACACCACATACAGTGTTAATAATGGAGTTTATAAAAAAAAAAAATCTGGATTATTTTAAGAAAAGAAAACTGGGAAGGGGGGCAGAAAGAACCAGGAGAACAATGTACATGATAACAACAACATTGTGTGATTATCAGCTATGATAGATCTACCTTTTCTCAGCAATGCAATGATGAAAGGCAATTCCAAAGGACTCATGATGGAAAATGATGACAAAATCCAGAGAAAGCATTGTGAAGTATGAAGGTAGATCAAAGCATACTATTTTTATTTTTGTAGTTGTTGTTTTTTCTTTCTTGTGGTTCTTTCCCTTTTCTTCCAAGTCTTTTTTCATAATATGCCTGATATGGAAATATGTTTAAAATGATTGTACATGTATAATCTATATCAGGTGGCTTGTTATTTTGGGGAACAGAAAGAGGAAAAAGGGAAGGAGAAAAATTTGAAGCTCAAAATCTTACAAGGATAAATGTAGAAAACTACCTTGACATGTAATTAAAAAAATAAAATACCATTAAATAAAGGAAAACTGGCTTAGAGAAAGAATACATTCTCTCTGACAGATCTATTTCTTAGACCTTATATTGCAAAAATTAAAGACCTTGAGGCCAGTCCTCTAACTGATCCTAGGAAATATTCTGATCTAAACATGACTGTATTTAAGCAGATCTGATTTTTTTTAAGAGTAATATCTATTGGGCTTGTTGAATTAGTAAGCCTTAACTCCTAGTTCAAAGCTTCTCCTTTGTTTGCTAAAACTTAACACAGAAAGGCATGGGATAACCACTCTGTATACAATAAGTTCTCTCTCTTCCAGAGATCCATCTCTTATTTTTTTTTTTTTTTGAAAGTGTGTATGGGGGGGGGGGTGGGTGGGGTGGGGTGAGGGTATGTGTATTAGCAAACTAAACAAATTATAAAAAAAAAAAGATTGAGGTACATTCAATGTTCTCTACTGATAATCTCTAACTTTTACAAAGAAACAGGAGGAAGTATCATATATTTTCTTTGGGGCCGAGGTCGGTTATTGTAATTTTGTAGTATTGTGTTTCAATTGTTTTGTTCTTTCCATTTATATTGTGGTGGTCATTTTATATATTATCTTGCTGGTTTTGTTTACTTCACTTGGCATCTATTCATACAAGTCTTCCAGGTTTTTTTTTTTGTAATCATATATCCATAATTCTTTCCAGTGCAATAATATTCTATTATATTTATGTATCACAAATTGCACAAGGAAGCAATGTTTAGAACTTATCACATCATTTTGTAGCCTAAGAAAAAAAAATTCTTAAAAAAGTAAATCAGATTCCTCTTTAAGGTAACAATTATCACATGAAATACATTAATTCACAAATAATAAATCTAACTCTTCTTTCTTAAAGTCCTAAGATTTAAAAATTTGAATATAAAACCAATTGGACTATTACTCAAGACTAAAAATTGAATTTGCTATCTAAAGAGGAAAAAATCTCACATTTGATATATGCATTGGCAATAAGACAACTAATCAAAAGTTATATGATCCTGTAAGGCGATTTGGTTTTGTAGATTAAATGAACGACAAAAAACAAAGATAGCTAGTAATATAATATTTAAAGGAGAGCTTAATGTTCTTTCTTTTTCAGAGCTAGAGCAATCTACCCAAAGAAATAACAATTAAAAAAAAATTCCACCAAACTTCCAGGGAAGGTAGATCTGAAAAAAACTTATATTATGGTATCTTTTGAATTAAAGAATGTTCCTATTTTTCAAAACCACATGGCACCTTTTCAAAAATATACCATGTGCAAGGAAACAGAGAAATCATATAAATTTAAATAAATATATTTATATATACATATATGTTTATAAATATAAATAAATAAATAAATTTAATATAATATGGCTTGCTCTACCCCACTCTCTTGGGGCCCGGCTTATTACATTTTATCAGATTTTGCCTATTTCATCCCTTTCCCTCTCCCACTGCCCTGTTACCTGCTCTTTAGCTCCCAGAGTGTCCTTTGCTGCCACCTGCTGGTTATCCTGTGGAGTCCTCATCTGAGGTAATGTTCTTTCCCCATAAGAATAGATTCTGTCTTTTCTCCTTTAGCTTAGAGCCTGAAAGTTACCTTAAAAAAATTATTAACACTTAAAAATAATAATAATAGCTTTTTATTTTTAAAAATACATGCCAAGATAGTTTTCAACACGCACCCTTGCAAAACCTTGTGTTCCAAATTTTTCTCCCTTACCCCCCTTCCCTAGACAATAAGTAATCCAATATAGGGTAAACGTGCAATTCTTCTTGTTTTATTGAAAGCTTTTTATTTTCAAAACATATGCAAATAATTTTCAACATTCACCCTTGCAAAACCTTGTGTTCCAATTTTTTTTCTTCCTCCCTTCCTCCCAACCGCTCCCCTAGACAGCATTGTATGGTAAACATGTGCAATTCTTCTATACATATTTCCACATTCATCATGCTGCACAAGAAAAATCGGATCAAAAAGGAAAAAAATGAGAAAGAAAAATGCAAGCAAACAGCAACAACAAAAAGTGAAAACACTAAGTTGTGATCCACACTCAGTTCCCATAAACCTTTCTGGTTGCATATGGCTATCTCCATCACAAGTCTTTTGTAATTGACCTGAATTAGCTCACTGTTGAAAAGAGCCACATCCATCAGAATTGATCATTGTATAATATTGTTGCTGTGTATAATAATCTCCTGGTTCTGCTGATTTCACTCAGCATCAGCTCATGCAAGTCTCTCCAGGCCTCTCTGAAATCATCCTGCTGGTCGTTTCTTATAGAACAATAATATTCCATGACATTCATATACCATAATTTATTCAGCCACTCTCCAATTGATGGTCATTCACTCACTTTCCAGTTCCTTGCCACTACAAAAAGAGCTGTTAGAAATGTTTTGCACATTTGGATCCTTCCCCCTTTTTTATGATTTTTTTGGGATACAGACCCCTGTAGAAACCCTGCTGGATCAAAGGGTATAATGAGCAACTCTTCTAAACATACTTCCACATTTATCATGCTCAGGAGAAAAATCAGGTCAAAGGGGGAAAAAAAGAAAAAAGCAAACAAACAATAAAAAAGGTGAGAATATTATGCTTTGATCCATGTTCAGTCTCAATAGTTCTGTGAATGTGGATGGCTCTTTCTATCACAAGTATATTGGAATTGCCTTGAATCACCTTGTTGCTGAAAAAATAAGCTCCAGTTTTTAGAAAGGTGAAACCATAAATCAACAGATTAGGGGAAAGTAACTTCACTCCCTAATTCTTCTTGACTGTTCCTTTTCAGTCTCCTTTGCTGAATCCTCATACAGATCATTCCTTCTAACTGCAGATGTCCTTGAAGATCCTGTCTCCCTCTTCTCTATCTACTTCACTTGGGTGATATCACCAGCTTCTGCAGATTTTGTTACCATTTCTAGGCTGATATTTCTCAAATCCACCTTTCCTGCCCCATTCTTTCTGCTGACCTCCAATCTTGCTTCTCCCAACCACCTTTCAGACATCTTGAACTGGATTTCTAGGAGACATTTTAAACTACAATCAAAACTGAATTCATTATCTTTTCCCCAAATCCTCTCCCCATCTCCTAACTTTCCTCAGTACCAACAGTTGGTGATCCAGTAGAGAGAATGGTAATCCTTAGATACTTACTAGTTGTGTGATCCTGGACAATGCATTTAACTTGTTTGCCTGTTTCCTCAACTAAAATAGGGATAATAGCAGTATTTACCTTTTAGGGTCATTTTAAGGATCAAATGAGATATTTGTAAAAGTTCTTATTATAGCGTCTCTGATATATAGCAGAATCTTTTTTTTTTAATATATAAAGCTTTTTATTTACAAAACATATGAGTGATTTTTCAACATTGACCTTTGCAAAAACTTTTTTTTCCCAAGCTTTTCCCCTCCTTCCCCCCACCCCCCACCCCTAGATGACAGGTAATCTAATACATGCTAAATAGGATAAATTATATGACAAATACAATACATGTATACATATCTATACAGTTATCTTACTGCACAAGAAACATCAGATCTAGAAAGAGAAGAAGAAAAAAAAACCTAAGAAGGAAAACAAAATGCATGGAAATATTCACAGAAAGCGTTAAAATGCTGTGTTGTGGTCCGTATTCAGTTCCCACAGGCCTCTCTCTGGATGTATATGACTATCTTCATTGCTGAACAACTGGTTTGAATCACATCATTGTTGAAGAGAATCATGTCCATCAGAATTGATCATCGTATAGTCTTGTTGCTGTGTATAATGTTCTCCAGATTCTGCTGATTTCACTCAGCATCAGTTCATGCAAGTCTCTCCAGGCCTCTCTGAAATCCTCCTGTTGGTCGTTTCTTACAGAACAATAATATTCCATAACATTCATATACCATAATTTATTCAGCCACTATCCAGTTGATGGGCATCCCTTCAGTTTCCAGTTTCTAGCCACTACAAAAAGGGCTGCCACAAACATTCTTGCACATGTGGGGCCCTTTCCCTCCTCTAAGATCTCTTTGGGATATAGGCCCAGTAGAAACACTGCTGGGTCAAAGGATATGCACAGTTTGATAACTTTTTGAGCATAGCTCCAAATTGCTCTCCATATATAGCAGAATCTTATAAAAATGCTTATTCTTTTCCCCTCTTTTAATGTCATCTTTAAGAACTTTGAGCAGAGATCCTTAGAAGGGGCTGGCCTGGCTACATCAATGCTGAGGGCTCAGGTTCAACAGCAAATTTGGTGGCAAAGTGGAAAATGAAACAGATCTTTTTGTAGAATTGGAAAATTGGCATTGGAATTCTGAATTGGAAATTGGAATTGGAATTAGAAACTGAGGGATACTCTTTACTTGGGGAATGTCTGAATAAGCTATGGTACATAAATGTGTTAGAATACTGATATGCTATGAAAAATAATTGAAGTGATGAAAGGATTGGTTTCAGGAAAACCTGGGAAGATCTATATAAACTGATGCAAAGTGAAATGAGCAGAACCAGGAGAACAATCTAGACAATAATAATACTGTAAAGATAATGAACTTTGGAAGGATTAGTAATTTTACTCTAAATAATGACTAATCACAATTGTAAAGGACTCCTGATGAAATATCCATCTCCAGAGAGAGAGAGAGAAAGAGAGAGAGAGAGCAAGCTGGTGGACTCAAGCATAGATTGAAGCACACATCCTTTTTTTAAACAAAAAAATTGGGGGTTAAGAGACATGATTAATTGTATAACTATATATATTTGTAATGGGTTTGGCGTTTTTTGTTCTTTTAACTTTTCTTACCTTCTCAATGGGTAGGGGAAGGAGAAAAGCATGAGATAATTCAGAATTGAAAATAAAATTGAATTTTTAGAAAAGAAAATGACACTTTCATGGCTGTTCTACAGTGATCTCAGGTGGTTATGCAGCCAGTATTCTGCAACTTTTCTCTTGGGACTTTGGGGTTTGTCTTTTTCTTTTCCAGACAGAACAGGGGACTACTACAGTGGGCTTTCCTCTATGAGGGATTGTATATTTTGATTGTGAAAGGGTGTTGGAAATCTGTGTTGGAAAGACATTTGCCACTAAATACTATCAATTCATACCAATAGTGTCAGGGAAAACATTTGCATCTGGTCAGTCTTCAGTATAACAATCAGTGGGCCGTGTCTTTGTCATATATTTTCTTCTCATCATGACTTGACTCAAAATGACAAAATGCTGACCCAAAGGGCATTTCAAAATGAATGTATCACTTTTTAAATATCCTGTGATTTTAGGGGAAATCTTAGTTGAAATACATAGGAGCTAACACTTTCATAATATAAATATTAAAAATAAACACATAAGAGTTTAGTCTGTTTTGTACTCATGCCACCTAGTGTTTGTATTTAATACAATCTAAAAAATTTACATTTAAGCCTTGAAGGTATGGAAAGCATTTATGTACGTCACTTTTTAAAAAAGCAACATTTTGAAGATGATTAAATCAGTGAGGTCTGCAGGAGTTTAATGGAAACTTGAATGTACCAAACTTTCATGTTATACTGTTCATGTACAGAACAGACTACTGAAAAAGGATCTGTGTACATGGGAGAAGCTTGCAACATCAGCATATGTGATTGAAGTTTAGAAAACAGATAAGAACAGAAGGTAGCACATTTACATTGACTTTCAGGGGATCCACAGATGAGTTGGGAAAGCTGAACAATATCATTTGTGGTTGAAGTCTGGTTTACAAAAGAATCAGTAGACTCACGGATCTGTTCACTACCTTTCTCTGCACTCATCCTTCCAGGTTTATCTTTTACTCTTCCTTCACCACAGATATCTCATCCATTGCTCAATCTGTTTCTACCTCAGTTATCTATCCCACACCTAATCACGAGACACTGAGACTACTCCAATAGCTTTCCCATTGATTCCTCATCTCTTCCACCCTCATCTAGCTATCAAAAATAATTTTCTTTTGAAAAGGTTTGTCCACATTACTCCCCTACTTAATATACTAGTCACTTTGCCACAAGGAGAAAACATGAAGTCCTTTTTTGGCTTTTAAAATTCTTAAGAATCTAGCTCCCCTGACTTACAAGACTTTATCATTTCCTTTCCCATCGATAGATCTCTTTTGGTCCTCCTAGGACACTCTATGCCCCTTTGGGGGGCCTTGGCATTGACTGTCCCAGAACTTTGCCTCTCTCCCCTTTTCCCCGGCTCAAGCCCCACCTTTCTACATAAAGTCCTTCCTGGGACCAGCTTCTTGGTGACCTCTCCTCCCAAAACTTGCCTTGTATTTAATATTTTGTATATATTTTTGCTGTTGTTGCAGTGGTAATACATAAGAGGGAAATTGAGCAATGGAAAAGATTAGGTATGCGATACCCAGGGCACAGCTAGGTGGCACGTGGATAGTGCTGGGCCTGGAGTCAACATCTTCCCATGCTCAAATTTGGCCTCAGACACTTACTGCTGCCTGCCTCAGTTTCGTCTGTAAAATAAGCTAGAGAAGGAAGTGGCAAACCCTTTGAGGACCTTTGCCATAGGTAGCTAGGTGGTGCAGTGAATAGACCACCAGCACTGAAGTCAGAAGGACCCGAGTTCAAATCTGGTCTCAGACACTTATACTTCCTGGCTGGGTGACCTTGAGAAGTCACTTAACTCCCCCCAAACATCAAAAAAACAAAGAGACCCAATGAGGTCCCGAGGAGTAAGATATGACTAGATGTTAGCTTCCCCAGCGGTATATAATGGGTTGGGTTTTCTGGTATCTCTGCCTAGCACTTGGCCATGAGTGCTCAACAGTGCCTGATGGATAGATAGGAAGATGTGCTAACTTATCAAGTACACATTCTCTACTTCATTTAACTGGAACTTAGCATTTGGTTACTTTTGAGTAGCAATTATAAAAAGAGGGTAGGTTCTTAGTTCTGCTGCTCATAAGGCTATTTAGCTTGAAACTTTGCTTCTCTAGATGTTTTTTGTTTGTTTGTTTGTTTGCAAAAATGAAGGGGATGACTGAAATAATGTGTGGTCCACCCCAGATCAAAAAATTCCTATTCTAAATTATGACATTAAGAAAGCTTCAGATTATCATTTACAAAAGTATATTTAGTAAAATAATCTTTCACAAATTTAAATAACTCAATCAAGATTTATTTCATCTTCAAATATTTATTTACAAACTATATTCAAAAATGAAAATATGTTCTTCAGCTTTTAAAGATAATGCCTAAGTAAAGGAGAGGCAGTGGGGCCTAGTGGACAGAGCTGGAGGCAGAACCAGGAAGGTCCGGGTTCCAATCCCATCTCTGACACACACTAGCTGGGATCCTAGGCACATTCACTTGGCTACACTGGCAAAAGCTTCCTAGCCACATCAGTGAATCCTAGAGGCAGTCCTTATTCCCTAAATGGGAACTAACACACTGACAATTCCCTGAAGAGACTCTTGCAGTGCTACATCAGTCTTAACTCATTCAAGAGAATACAAAGACTCCCTTCAAAGCTTAAAAGGTGACAAAAAGTAGTTCAACCTTGTACTAGGGGTCCTTGGAGCTGTGTAATGTCCTTCAAACTTCTAAAAGCCCCTTTGTGTCCATTACGGATCCAGCAGTGGCCAATATGGCTCCGTGGTTTTCAGTGTTCTGAGTCCATGATCTTCACATGGAGGGATCATTGCAGGTGAGGAAAAGTTCTCTTCTGTGGGTGACCTCCGTAGCACATACAAACAAAACAGGCTTGAGTCTGCTGGAAGCAGGTAAGTGGGCAAGTCCATTTTTTAAACCCTAATTCTACATTCTGAAAAAATACAAAATTTGTGCAAAAGCTATACTTTACAGTGAAAATTTCTCACTAAAGTTACCAAGCTTTATACACAATGCAATTAAAAAACAACAATAACAATAAACTAGAGGTTGTGCTTGAAGTCATAGGAATGCCCTCAGTGGATCAGCAAAATGCCTATACAATGCACTTTATAATTACATATGTGGATTTTACATTCAAATTGTTTAAGAGGTACAAATCCTTGGAGTCTTTGATAAGAAAGTCTAAGACAGACAACTCTGCCTGGGGTTCCTTTAAAAAACATAATAGCATTTGCTCCATTTAACAAACTATTTTCAGTTGCTTCCCTACAAAGTCTTTGTGAGATTTTTTTTTTATATCTCTTTAGTCTGATCATCTTCTTCAAGCTTCCTGATTTCATTTTTTAAACAATTGATAGTTTCACGACTTGCTTTTAATCTCTCTTTAAGTTCAGCAATTTCAAAGCTTGTTTTTTTCTTGGCAGCTTCTAATTTTTCCCTGGTTTTTACTTCAAGTTCGGCAACTGAAAAGGAAAAAAAAAAGATAATTCATTTTAATATTTTCACATCTCTAGTACATATGATTTTAGCACTATTTTCAGATAAAAGTTTTTCATAATCTTTGGCAAATATGGAAAAATCACTCACTCACAAATGGGCAGATAACAAAAGATGGAAATCATTAATGTTAGAGGGAATGTGGGAACACAAGTGCATTTATACATTACTGGTAGAGCTGTGAACTAACTGGTTCAGTTACTCTGCTAATTACTTAAAATCATGCAAAGAGAGTGACTAAAATATCCTCTGACTTAAGAGATTCCACTTTGACCTCCCTAAGGAGGTCAATGACAAAAGGGTCCATATACATCCAAGTATTTATGACAGAAACCTCTGTGTAACAAAGAACTAGAAACAAAGCCAATGCCTCTATCAGCTACAGAATGGCTAAAGGAATTTAACTGGGAAATTGAACTTCCTTTAACTCCCCTAATCCTTGCAGAAGTTAATGGATTTAATTATCTCCTGGATCCATCTCTTCCAACCCCTTGTTTTATTAGTAATCATTCCATTTTGTCTCATGAATTTTCAATCTTTTCTACTCTACTGAGTTCATTCCTTCAGCTTATAAACATGCCTGAGTCTATTTTGCCTTTGAAACAATAAGAAAAAGCTTTTACTTATTTTTCTTAACTCCTCAAGCTATCACTCCCCTTTTCTCTTCTACTTTATTCTCAGAAAGCAGCATCCTGCACTTACTGCCTTTTTTCTTCGATATTGGTTCCCAGCCCCTTGTAACCCAGCTCTGCCCAGACCACTCTACTGAAACATTCTATGACCCTTATTCAAATTCAATGGTCTTCTGACATCATCCTATTTGACTCCTCTGCAGCATAAAACACTGGATTATTCCCCCTTTCCTTAGCTCCCATGACCCTATCTCATGCTTCTCCTTCTCTGATTCTTTCTCCTGTCTTTTACTAGCTCTTTCTCTTCTTGGCTCTAAAACATGAATCTATCCTCATGTTAAGTCCTAAGTCTCTCCTTCGGAATTTCCAACCACTCACATGGTTTCCATCCTTTTCTCAGATATGTCCCAAATCCTTAACTTTTGCTTCAACATTTCTTTAGGCACAGTATTGTGTTTTCAGCTACCTGTCCTGTCAGCAGAAAAGGGCCTTCCACATATTATTTCCCTAACTTCTCTATTGCTTTTAATGGCACTCTTACCCTTTCTGGTATGCCAGTCTGCTAACAGTTATTTAAGACATTTCCTTTTCCTTTATCCCACACAAAACCAATAAAATGCCAAGCCTTGTTTATCCCATGGCTCCTCCTTTTATTTCCATTGAAACTACCTTTGTTTAAATCTTTTAATGACTAAAGTCTCTCCCCTTCTCAAATTCCCTTCTGTAAGTAATGTTAAGGCACCACAGTGACGTCACTTGTCAATTAAAAAATGTCCAGTGTTTTGATGCTTATTGAATCAGCTCTATACTTATGACTCTGACATTCACGGTGTTCCACAACCTATTTCAATCTATTATTACAACTTTATTTCACATTATTCTTCTTGATGAGTTTTGCATTGCAACTGAACTGTCCTCCATCACCTGATCCCCTCTTGTTTAGATGAAAATAACTTGAGAAGTTTTCAATGAAATGGCATTTAAAATAAAAGTTTTCTGCTATGAACAGACATTTATTGTAGAGGTGGATGTTCATCAACATGAGAAGTTACATTTTGAAATATCCTGGCTATGATGATGATTGAGAAAGGAAATGACCCATAATGTAAACATTACCTTTTATGTCCATAGCATTTTTTTTTACCATTTCAAGATGATTACACACTTTATCCTTACAACAAATAGAGCAAATATAATCATCTCTATCTTGTGGGTGAGGAAACAAAAGAACAAAAATGGCTAAAGGTTTATTCAAGGTCAAGGCAGAAATGGGACTAGAACCCATATCTTCTTTCCAGTCCAGCAGTCTTTCAGGTTAATGTAAAAACAGAATTAATTTTGTATAATGGAATAAATTTTAACTCCCTATTTTACAATTCTCAAATGCAAATTTCCCCAAACTATACGACAGCTGATTTAGATGGAAAAAAAAATGCTATTTTCTATTTATAGGACAGAAAATTATAATTTTGCAGGTTCAAATTCTTTCCACAAAGAATTTTGAATTAGATATTGAAATACAATACATACTAAGGAGAGGAGTGATCATCAAAATTCATGTTAACAAAAGAGAAATACAAATAGAAAATGCAGGAGGAAAATCCCAAGAAATGCATCATATAAATCTGACTTTTTGATGTCTAAAAGTAGCACTGGGACAGCTAGATGTTGCATTAGATGGCCTTCAAGTCAGGAGGACCTGAATTTAAATCCAGCCTCAGACACTTAACACTTAACTGTGTAACCCTGGGCCAATACTTAACGCCAATTGCCTCACATAAAAACAAAACCAATACAAAAGTAGCACTACTTTGGGAGACTTTTAGGGTACACTGTGCTATATCTTAACACTCATATAAATTTACTTAAATGAAGATTTTTTTTAAAAATAAGAATGAAGATTTTCTAAATAAGTATTAATGACATGTAGCCTATTCAATACTTACATTCTGTTTCATGCTTATAGGCTCCTAAGGTTAGCTGGCGAGATGTCGTTAATAACTGTTGCATCATTGCTGTTGGATCTTGAAATATCTAGAAACAATAAAAGATAAACTTTTAAGCCTTTTTCTTCAAAAAATGATTTGAGCTTTCATCTTTAAAAAATTCTTACCATTTCATCATAGAATTCAGAAACCACAGTCTTTTTCCCAAGCATTGCATTGGTGTCTGATTGAAATAGCTTTAGTAAGTGATAGAGTGTTACCTATAAATAAAGAGATGACAAATAAGTATAATACTTTCCACTATCATCAAAAAATATTTATCAGTCCTGTGATTGCATTATGTAAAGATAGTGCTAGTGCCAGTACAACAAAACATTTATTTATGTAGATCTTTAAGATTGACAAATGCTTTACATAATTTTTTATATGATCCTCACAACAACTGTGTGAGGCACAGTTCTTCCCATTCCCTATACCTGTAGTGCTCTCTCTTGTCACATCTTCGTCTTATCTTCCCAGGTATCCTTTAATGAGCTTAGCTCAAGTTCTACCTTTGTTTTGGGCCTTTTCTGATCATCCCCTGCTACTGCCATTACTTGTTTCCCCTGAGAGAAACAAGCACACACTCACATCCATACCCTAACATCTCTCTCTCTTCTATATGTGTGTGTGTACATATATACATACACACATACATACATATACACACACACCACACACATAAATATATGCAGTCCTCTCTATATGTGTATATAGATACGTATCTATTTACATAATACAGAGCCATATGCATATGTCCATATATACATATATTTATATATGTGCAAACGTACATACATAAATAGCTACATGATGTGTTTCCTTTAGAACATGATCTTCTTGAGAGTTGGGACAATTTTTTTTGCCCCCCCTCCCCCTTTTTAAAGTACAATGTCTAGACAGAGTAAATGAATAAATGCTTATTTAAATCATTGGTTCAACTGACTAGATATCCCAACATCAAGTCCAGTGGTCTACTGACCATACCATGCTGAATTCTGGACTTTGTTTCACTGACTTAGTGAAAGAAATCACCTATTGTCTCTATACAATTTCCTCTTCCATTAGAGAGTAATAGTGACACTTTCCTATTTTGAAGATGGGATGAAATCAATGACGAATAGATAGCAAATAGTAAATTAATATTATTTTCCATCCCTTTGCCTTCAAAAAGACAATCACAGCAACTGATGATGGCAATTCCAGAGACAATGTTAAATACACTGTTAGATAAATAATTTTATAATAATATGTTATATATAATATTATTATTATTATTATCATCATTAACACATATATCTACTACACACCAGGCACTGTGCTAAATGCTTTACAAAATAGTAATAACTTCATAATAACCATGTGAACTACTTTACAGATAAGGAAACCAAGGCAGATAGCATTTAGCAGACAGCAGGTCTCAGAATAAATATCTAAGGCTGGATTTGATCTTGGGCCTTTCAGTTTCCAGGCCCAGTTCTATTCACTGTTCTGTCAGCTGCCTAAAATTAGGTTCCATATTACTGGGTTTTTTTTAAGCAAACAAACCAGGAACGCAGGGTGGGGGGAAACGGGACAACAACTCAGTAAAGGTGAAATGTCTTTTATGCATTATGTGTGATGCTGAAGTCTGCAGATAACAAAATGAAAATATGTTCAAAATGAACAATTAACACATTTCTATAAAGAAAAGAGGTGGCAAAAATGATAAGTTCTAGTCAAGTGGGTGATTGTATCTGAGATACTTATGACTAATCAAACAGTGAGTATATGGCTACAATCAATTATTAACTGTAATCAATAATTAACAATGGAAAACCAGTGAGATTAAGTAGCCATATCATGAACTTGATGCATATGCTAACAAGGTATTAATATTGGCATCAAGTAAAAATCATTAAAAACCTTATTTCAACTCCAGTCTATGGGCTAAATTATTTGCTCACTCCTGAAAGAGAGATATATTCAATTCATATATGTATATATATTTACAAACACATATTTAATATCTTCATAGCCAAATATATTATTCTTTCTCCAACCACATTTCTTGTAATAAAAAGTAAACAGGAGAGAAACAGTTTAGTAAAACTAACCAACATATCAAATTATGTATGCAATGTCTAACAAGACTGCTTAATAACACGGGGAGCATTTCTCCCAGTAAAAAAAAAATGGTTAAGTATCTGTCAGCACATTGTGGAAGTACCTGAATGGAGGGTTGAGAGGGAGTTGGCTTAGATCATGTCTAAACCATTTTTGTACCATGAATCCCTACTGCAGTATGGAGATGTCTATGGACCCCTTCTCAGAATGTTTTTTTTTTTTTTTTAAATCCATCACTAGTTTCATGACATCTATTCTTTCAGAACCTCTTTTATTCTTCCAGTTTTTAAATTTAATATTTTATTGCCTCCCAATTACATGTGAAAACAACAATTTAATCCCCAATTTTGAGTTCCAGTCCCTTCCTGCAACCTTTTCCCCTCCCAGCCTCTGTCCCAGAAAGAAGCAATTTGACATAGGCTATATGTGGAGTCGTTAAGCTAAAAATTTAAAAAGTTACTTACAGGTCTCTCATTAGGATCAATGAAAAATATTTTGATGATTATTTCAAATTCACCCCAACCTGTTTCAGTAATCTCATATGGTGGCTTAGTAACAACTGAAAAAAACAAAAACAAAACAACCAATAATGTAAATGCAAACAACTGCTGTTTTTTTTTTTTAATGTTACAAATTAAACAAAACAATACCTCTTAAAGGATTGCCATAGCTTTCGTGCAATTTAAATTGGATTTTCTTCACATATGCTGACATATCCTAAAATATAAGCACAATGATAGATCATGTTCTACTATCTGCAAATTAAATGCAATAAGGGGATAATAAATTGCACAGGCAATATTTTAATTAAAAAAAAAGATGAGTGCTTCTCAATACTTTGAAAACAATTATTTTTCATTGTATAGGAAAGTTGATGATAAATAGTGCTGTCCTACAAAGAATTAGCCCCCAGTTAAACTATTTTAAAGTCCAGATTTGGAGTACAGGAAATTTACCTCTATAAAATGATGCACCTGGAAAAGGGCTGTTGACTAGAATTTTTCTAAAGAAAAAAAATAGCAAAAATGGGTCATTATGTGCCTTACCAGGGTCTTGAGGTTTAGCTTTTAGTAGAAATGACCATAAACCCCATATTTAATCATCCATAAACAAAATAAATATACAGTGTATGATCTGCCAAAGTAAACATGAATAGAGAAAACATAATTCTACAAAGAGGTAAATTTTGGTTCAAGGAGGAAAAAATAAGAATTAGTGTTGCCTTAATAAGTTCTTTGTCATTGAAAGACTTTGTGGAGACTGGATTTCTAGGATGTAGTAAAGGAAATTTGTGCCCTTAGACTTGGTTGAGATATGAAGTCTTTTCCACCTTCCCAAGTCATTTGTTGCTTTAGTCTTTAGGTTTCTTAACTATAAATTTTGTAGTGTAAAGAGATAAGAGAACTGGATTCTAGTTTCTGCCACTATCTAGCTATGTAACTCCTAAAAAAGGTCTTTCCATTACTATGAACCCCTGTCTCTTCATCTAAAAAGTAAGGCATAATCGATAAATGGTCAAAGGATACGAACAGACAATTTTCAGATGATGAAATTAAAACTATTTCTAGTCATATGAAAAGGTGCTCCAAATCACTATTGATCAGAGAAATGCAAATTAAGACAACTCTGAGATAACACTACATACCTGTCAGATTGGCTAAGATGATAAGAAAAGATGACAAATGTTGGAGGGGATGTGGGAAAACTGGGACACGGATACATTGTTGTTGGAACTGTGTCTGGAGAGCAATTTGGAACTATGCTCAAAAAGTTACCAAATTGTACATACCCTTTGACCCAGCAGTGTTTCTACTGGGCCTATATCCCAAAGAGATCTTAAAGGAAGGAAAGGGACCCACATGTGCAAGAATGTTTGTGGCACCCCTTTTTGTAGTGGCTAGAAACTGGAAACTGAAGGGATGCCCATCAATTGGAGAGTGGCTGAACAAATTGTGATATATGAATGTCATGGAATATTAGTTCTGTGAGAAACGATCAGCAGGATGATTTCAGAGAGGCCTGGAGAGACTTGCATGAACTGATAATGAGTGAAATCAGCAGAACAAGGAGATCACTGCACATAGCAATAAGAAGACTATATGATGATCAATTCTGAAGGATGTGGCTCTCTTCAACAATGAAATGTTTCAAACCAGTTCCAGTTGTTCAGTGATGAAGAAAGCCATATACACCCAGAGAGGGATATGAATGTGGACCACAACATAACATTTTCATGCTCTCTATTGATGTTTGCTTGCATTATGTTTCTCTTTCAGTTTTTTTTTCTTGTAGATCCAATTTTCTTGCACAGCAAGATAACTGTAAAAATATGTATTATACATATTAGATTTGTCAAGTATTTTACTTGAGTGGTGGTGGGGCGATGATCTTTTAATAGAACAGAAGACTTTTCAAGCATTCTTGATGGGAACTCCCTACAAAAAACATATCATCCCTCCCCTCTCCCCTAATCCCCTTAATAGTCATTAAATTGTGAACTTCTTAAAGGCAAGGACTGTCTTTTGTCTTTCTTTGTATCATCTCCTGTGCTTAGCATAATGATTAATCACACAGTAAGTGACTATGATTAGTGACTGAGGCAGGATTTCCAGACTCCAACTATTGGAGGTAAGTACTCCTATCCAAAAAAATCTCCCAGGAAATCTAGGAATCAGAGTGGCAGCAATTTGATTAAAACTATTATCTAATACCATTTAACAAGTTCTAAATAGATAAGTAACCTATATGTAAAATGTCACTACCAACAAATTAAAATATGGAGCTACTTTTCACAATTATGGATGGGGGAGGAGACTTGGAGAAAGAGTTCTTGACCAAACAAGGCCTAAAGAAGATACAAGGAAATCACATAAAACTGAAACACTTCAGTATAAGCAAGATTAAAGTGGGCTGAATTAGAAGGGAAACAATTAACTAGGGAAAAATATCTTTACAGCGAATTTCTCTGATAAAGGCCTGATGTCCATGATAGAGAGGGAACTGATTTAAATATATAAAAATTACAAGCATTCCCCAACAGATATATATGGTCAAAAAATATAAATAGAAATTCTCAAAAGAAAAGCAAATTATCAACAGCCAAATGAAAAAATGCTGCAAATTAAAGTGCAAATTATACAAACTTTGAGATTTTATCTTCAGCTGGGCGAAGATGATAAAAAAGGGGAAAGGACCAAGGCACTGTTATAGTAATGTTTTATATCCATTCTCTGTACTCAGGTAGCTCATAAGAATTCATAAAACTTTCAGAATGGTTTTTCTTTATGATTTTCTGATATAGACTGTTCTCCTGTTAATGCTCACTTTACTCCTAGGTGTTCATACTAATCTCCCCAGATTACTAACTGTTCTGCTATTTCTTACGGTGTTTATTCCTAGGTCATACCTTCCATTCCATTTCTCATTTGATATAGATTAGTTTCTGATTATTTTAATAAAAAGTGCCTCTACAAATCATTTCTATTAAACTCTACAAATTATAAGACCTGGAGTGCTTTACTTTATTTACCAGCTACAATTATTTTGATAGGATAAGAAGTATAGACCCAGAAAAACCTGTGAAAT
>JAJPUD010002852.1:0-19764 GCA_023553655.1 Myrmecobius fasciatus
GGGGGAAAGCCAAGGAGAGCTTCATGTTCTCTGCATAATGAGGAACTCCTCCTGAAGGACTTTCTGGCCTCTCACTTGCTTCCTCAAGAAGGATCATTTGGCCTCCCCTTTGGCCACCTGTAACCACTGGCTAGATGAGAATCCCTTCCACCCAAAGCCAAAGCCTTACAGAGGTAGCTGATCTTCAGAGAGGCAGTGACTTTTCTGGGCTCACACAGCCAGGAAGCATAAGGGGAAGAATGGGACATGATCTTCCTGGCTCCTACTTTCCTCCATTTCACACTCTGTCCCTAGCTTAAACAAACTCCCATTAAATCATCAAATGTGGATGAGTTTCTCAGGAATTTTAAATGGAATCAACCATTTAATTCGGTTAAGTGTTCCACAATTTGATATGGGAAGAGTATGAAAAGGAAACAAAATGACTGTACTCTCTTAGGCTTGGCCATTAGAAGCTAGTTGCATATTGAGCAACGTTAAAGATGGAAGGAAGCAAGGAAGCATTTAGGGTGATTCTCTCCTCCTCACCCAGAAGCAAGCAGAAAAATGAAGCAATTTGCCAAATTGCTGGACTAGAATCCAAGTCTCCTGACTCTCAAATTAGCGCTCTTTCCATCATACCTACTTGCTAAGCTCTTCATGTATTTTTCCAATATGAACCATATTTTCACTCTTATTGACTTGCAAATAAATGTGAAAGATGTTGTGGATTAACAGATTTTGCTAGGCTTGTCAAGTGTGAATGCTTCTGCTTTAGATAAATGAGCATTTGGGGAGGTGGGTTGGGAGGGGGCGTTAGACAGTCAGGAAAACTGGCATTCTAATTAAGTTTCATGAGAGCAAATTTCTTGGCTTTGGGTGATTTGGTTTAAAGGCCAGGACAGTACAACTCAATAAAGGGTG
This sequence comes from Myrmecobius fasciatus, assembly GCA_023553655.1. Taxonomy (NCBI): domain Eukaryota; kingdom Metazoa; phylum Chordata; class Mammalia; order Dasyuromorphia; family Myrmecobiidae; genus Myrmecobius; species Myrmecobius fasciatus. The sequence goes on from JAJPUD010002852.1 coordinate 904, forward strand.
ACAGACATTGGTAAGCCAAGGTGTTCTGAGACCAACCGCTTCCTCTGCTGTTCACTCAAGTCTGTCTTGCTTCTGTCTTTTCAATTTTGTTGATTTTTTTAATCATTGATTAAGGAGTTCTAGATGATCATATATTTTGCCATCAAAAGTGAGTGAATCTCTTGGTTTTAATTTGTTCATTCTCTTCTCTGACCTTTACCTACTCTTCTATAGTACCTTCTATCTCTACTCCAATAGCCTAAAAACCTACTCCTCTTCCTTAGGGTTCCTTACTTCCTCCATGAAGCTTTCCCCAACTCCTCCAAATCATGAAAATTGCTCATTCTTTTAAACTCTTTCAAAAGAACAGAGGAGGATTGTAAGCTCACAGATCAAACATTAGAAATCATCCAGTGACTAGATTTTAGTCTACAACATTTCACAAATGAGGAACTGAGACCCAGAGAGGATAAATGACTGGCCACTGATCACATACTAGTTGGTAAAAGAACTAGGATCTGGATTCCAGTTGGAATACTCTTTTAATTGTACCAAAAATAAGTATAACCCAATAGTTAGAGATTTGAAAAGGGAAAATGGGTTGTAAAGAGTAGAAAGTTCTTAGAAATGAAATTCTAATGGATAAGGAAAATGGAGAAAGCAAGGACGATTGCAAAAGAACAGCACAAAACCAGAATGAAATTTTCAAAAAGCTTAAGTTCAAAATGGACATTATTAGAGCCACTAAGAATGTATATATATATTTGGTATATTTGGGGTAAAACTAAATTAAAAACAACAAAAAAGATGAACCTACTGGTTGGGACAAGTGATGCAATGGCATTTTTTTTTCTTTTTCTTTTGGTTTCCAACATTTACTTTTATAAGATTTTGATTTCCATGTTCCCCTTCCTCTCTTCCTCCCCTCTTTCCTCCCCAAGATGGCAAACAATCTGATATAGGTTATACATGTACAATTATATTAAACCTATTTCTACATTAATCATGTGGTAGAAGAAGAATCAGAACAAAAGGGAAAAACCATAAGGAAGAAAAAAAAAACAACAAAAAGTGTAAATAGTATTCTTCGATCTAATCCAGACTCCATAGTTCTTTCTCTAGATGTGAATTTTTTTTTAGAACTGGTTAAGGTCATTGTACTTCTGAGAAGAGCTAAGTCTATCTAAGTTGTTCAATGTACAACGTTGCTGTCATTGTGTACAACGGTCTCTTGGTTCTGCTCACTTCACTCAGCATCAGTTCATGTAGGTTTTTCCAGGTTTTTATGAAATCCACCTGCTCATCATTTCTTAGAGAGAAATAGTATTCTATTCCATTCATGAACCACAATTTGTTCAGCCATTCCCCAAACTGATGGGCAGCCCCTCAATTTCCAATTTTTGCCATCACAGAGAGAGCCACTATAAATATTTTTGCACATGTGAGCCCTTTCCCTTTTTGTATGATCTTTGGGATGCAGACCTAGTAGTGGAATTGCTGGATCACAGTTTTATAGCCTTTTGGGCATAGTTCCAAATTGTTCTCCAGAAGGGCTGGATCAATTCACAACTCTACCACTAATGCATTAGTGTTCCAATTTCCCCACATTTTCTTTAACACCTATCATTTCCTCTTTTCTTTATTATTTATTATTGTTAATTATTGTCTTTATTAGCCATTCTGATATGTGTGAGTTGTTTTATTTTTCATTTTCCTAATCAATTGTGATTTAGAGCATTTTTTCATATGACTATAGATGACTATTTCTTCATCTGAAAACATCTGTTCATATCTTTTGACCACCTAATAATTGCAGAATGACTTTTATTCTTATAAATTTGACTCAGTTCTCTAAGAATTTTAGAAATGAGACCTTTATCAGAAGCACTGGCTGTAAAAATTGTTTTCTAGTTTTCTGTTTCCTTTCTAATCTTGGTTGCTTTGGCTTTGTGTAAAATCTTTTAAATTTAATTTAATCAAAATAATCCATTTTGAATTTCATAACATTATCTATCTCCTTTTTAGTCATAAATTTTTCCCTTCTTCAAACACCCAACAGGCAAACTATTCCTTGATTTCCTAATTTGCTTATGGTATCACTCTTTATGTCTAAATCATGTACCCATTTTGACCTTATTTTGGTACAGAGTGTAAGATGTTGATCAATGATGTTTTCCATACACTTTTCCAGTTTTCCCAGCAGTTTTTGTCAGAGTGAGTTCTTATCCCAGAAGCTGGAATCTTCGGGCTTATCAAACAGTAGATTATGGGGCAGTTAGGTGGCACAGTGGATAGAGCACCAGCCCTGAAGTCAGGAAGACCTGAGTTCAAATGTGATCTCAGACACTTAACATTCCCTAGCTGTGTGACCCTGGGCAAGTCACTTAACCTCAATTACCTCAGCAAAAAAAAGCAAAAAACAAAAGAAAACAACAAAAAAACAGTAGATTACTATAGACATTGTCTATGATGTCTTGTGTACCTAACCTATTCCATTGATCCACCTAAGTGTATGTTAAAGGCTGATTGTAAGGCAGCATAGCTGCTGAATTTCTGTTTTGGTTATTTGTTTAATTTTGGTGAATAATAATACGAAACCTGGAAAATAGTAATTTAAAAAACAGTGAAAAGGAATTAAAGCTCAAGACAGTCAAATTGTACCTGACTGTTTTCAATGAGTTCAAGTCTTCAGGTCCAGATAAATCACACCCAAGGGTACTGAAAGAACTCACAAATGAGACTGCCAAGATGCTGTCAGGAATATTTAATGAATTGTGTAACATAAGAGAGAGAGTCCAAAAGTACTAGATACAGATTAATATTATTCTTATGTTCGAAAAAGTGGGATGGCGGGGATTACATTCTCTTTCCTATTGGTGCCTTCCTATCTTTGGATTTGGTTGGGACCTTGCTAGAAGAGACTGTGAGAGGAAGGGGAAGGAGGCCATGGAAATTATGTGCTTCTTTGGAGGACGTGTAGATGATGAATGAAATTGACAGTAAAAAGCTTGGGGTTCCAAACCTATCTTTGCTCCTTATTGCATAGATGACCTCAGATTTCTCCTGGTCCCTATTTCCCCTTTTTAAATTGGGGGACTAGACTTAAAGCTCTTAAAAGCTCTTTATACTACTCTTGTTGACATTAGGTTTGTAACAAATAAAAGCAAAACCAGCAAAGGAGAATTGCCAGAGAGCTTGACAGAAATACATTTCGATATTGCTGAGCATGAGATTTCCCTAAAGTCCCTTGCTGTCTTAAATTCTATAATAGTGAGTAATATCCATGAAAAGTGAATGGTATGACTAGGAATTTTCATGCCTATGACAAGTACTGCAAACTATGTTTGTGACAAGTGACATGAAGGTATGTGTGTATGAGATGGGAAGAGATGGGCTGAGAAGGAGATAGGGATACCAGCTGTTTGGGAGGCTGTCATAAAAATGGGGGAAGGGGGAAGGAAACACGTCAGGTCAAAGGAGGACCTCAATCTAACCTAATCTCAATCTAACATTAGGTGGTTTCCCATTTTAACTAATTATTCTTGCTCCCTAGGAGCTTATCTATGTTGTTTCTATGCTTCGGAACAGTTGGGATTTCTGTCAACAGCCACTTAACTTACCACTCTGGAGCCAAGTCCCATTTCCTCACCATAGTTAAGTCTCTGCCCACAAAATAAACTAGAGCTTGGCTTTGGCCCTGAAGAGTTGAGAATGTTCATTTTTTTAAGTGAGAGATTTTAAATAACTGTGAGAAGGACTGCTATTACTCCTGTTACAGTTATAGTCTGATTATGTATTCTATAATTAGGTGTTGGAAAACTCTAATACATATTAATATTTGATTGATTTGATTACCTATTCTAATTGTACTTTGATCACTTCTGATAAATATATTGTTTAATATTTTAGTTCACTTACAGTATTCATTGTACAACTATGCTTTGATAATATCTGATTACATCTTAATATTTGATTGCTGGGAATTGTTCTTATTTTAACTATTGGATACTTTGAGTGTATTGGCATTTGTTTTTTAGGATTTAGTGGCCCCTACAATCTGATGGAGCATTTTTAGTTATATTCTTCCATCATGGATTTTGAGACTAGTATACAATCTACCCCATCTCTCTAGAATGAAATAAATACAAAGAGCGAGGTGAGCCATTCTCCTACTGAGGTTTGAGATTCAGGACTAGAAAGTTAAAGCCAGATTTTGTGGTGACATAATGGAGATGGAGTGGCCATAGCTAAAGAAAAAAATCTGCATTTAAATTGTAACTAATATTTATTAAGTACTCATAGCATGCAAGCATATAGTGGAGTCTTCTGACTCAACTGAAATCACTCTTTGCAAGTTTATGATAGTTTCTCAATGATCAAATCCAAGGCTCTTTTCTCAGTTCTCATTGACCTCTTAGCAGCATTTGACATTGTTGCTCATCTTCTGAATATTTCCTCCTTCCTTGGATTTTGTCTCATTGCTGTCTCCTAGTTCTCCTCCTATTTGTCTGACCACTTTCTATCAGTCACTTTTGCTGGATCTTCATCTAGCCATGGATGTCATTTATGACACTGTTCTCCCTCTATTCGATCTTGTTTAGTGCTCTCATTAACTCTTGTGGATTCAATCAGTATCTACATAGATGACTCCCAGATCTACAAATCCAGCCAAGGTTCTAGTCTCACATGAACTGCTGTCTTTTGGAACACTCAAATGGAATATTTCAGAGGTATCTCAAACTTAACATGTCCAAAGCAGAACTCTTTATCTTTTCCCCTGCACCCTTCCTCTCCTTCTAACTTTTCTCTTACTGTGAAGATACCACCATTCTTCTAGTCTCCCAAGTTCACAACCTTGGCTTTATCCTTCCTTCCTCACTCTCTCATCCCATCATGTCCAATCAGTTGCCAAGTCTTATCATTTCTTCCTCCACATGTCTCTGTCCCCTTCACTCCACTCTCAGCCCTCTTGTTTCAGGCCCTTATCACTTCATTCTTGGATAATTGCAATTGCTTTCTATTGGTATCCCTTCCTGGTCTCCTTCCCCTCCTCCTCTTCCTCCTCCTCCTTTTCTTCCATCTTCCACAAACATCTATCAAAGCAGCATTCAGAAAGCACAAACATGACTGCGTCACTACTCTGTTCGATAAACTCCAGGAGCAGAAATTATTTCTGGGACTGAATGCAAACTCTTTAGTTGTCATTTAAAAGTCCTTTACAAGCTGGCTCCAACTTACCTTTCCAATCATATTATATTCCACTCCCCTTCATGCATACTAATCCAATCTCATCCAAATTGGCTTTCCTGCTGGGTATTCTAAATGACACTTCATATCCTGGCTTCTTGCCTTTGCAGAGATGCTGTCCCTATGGCTGAAATGAACTCTCCCCACTCCTTCTCCTTTTGAGACCCCCAGTTTCTTTGAAAACTCAGTTCAACTGCCATCTCTTGCAGAAGGCATTTCCTAGTCTCCTCAATTGCAAATGTCACCACCGAATTATTTTGTATTGATTTTGTCTTTATGGCATAGGTACTTAATTTGTATAAAATTATATCTTCCCATGTCTTCTCAGATAATGATACTTATACTAGCTAGCGTTCAGATAGTGTTTTAAGATTATCTAAGTGCTTCATAAAGATTATTTCATTTTTATCTTCACAACAATGCTTTGAGTTGGTGCTATTATTTCCATTTTACAGTCAGGGAAACTAAAATAGACAAAGGCTTTGCGATTTGCTGAGAGATCCATAGCCAGTAAGTCTGAGGCTGTATCATGTTTATATTATATTTTTTTATTATCCCCATTTTATAGAAAACTAAGATTCTGAGAGAACACATGATTTGCCTTCTACATGGTCCTGTGGACTCTACTTTTGTTCAGCCTTTATTCCCTCTTAGTCAATAAATTTAGACAGTTTACATATTCTGCTAAATACTAGAGTCTGGATTATTCCAATAGTCTCTGATTTTGTTTCTTTTTTGTCTCTACTCTTCTCTTGCTATAATTTTCTTTTATATAGCTGCCAAGGGTAGCTAGTTGGTAAGTGGATAGAGTTAGGGGCTTAGAGTCACAAAAACTCATCTTCCTAAGTTCAAATCTGATTTCAGGCACTTACTGGCTATTTGACCTTAGGAAAGTCACTTCATTCTGCTTGCCTCAGTTTCCTCATCTGTAAAATGAGCTGGAGAAGGAAATGGCAAACCACTCCAGTATCTTTGCCAACATAGTCCTAAATGAAATGACAGACTCAGACATGATTGAAAAATAGCTAAACAACAACAAAAGCTGCCAAATCAATATCTCTATGATGCTGATCTGACAAGGTCATCTTTCTATTAAACATTTTTAAAGGGATTTCTCATGTCCTTAGAATAAAATATAAAATCCTCAGCCTGGCATTTAAAGCCTTTTGCAATATGGTTCTTATCTCTCTTTTTATTCTCATTTCATTTTACACCCCTTCATGTTCTATTCAGAATGGCCCACCATACCCAATACCAATACAAATTTAATTTAAAAAGTAATCCTTAAAGAAATAAAATAACTAGAAGAATACTTAGTGCTCATGGAATTGTCATGGTAAATATATTTTTGTCAATATATTAAAATATATTTAAATATATTAAAAATGACAAAATATTATGGGATGATTATATTAATAATAAATTCAAAATGAATTTTTGACCCAAACATTAAAAGCCTTATCATAAAATGATTAGAAGATAAACAGAACATAGAAGATATCTTTGATAGCTAGGATAAATTCTTAACAAGGGATGGAGTAATTACAAAAAAATAGATAATTTTGGCTACAAATTGAAATTGAAAAAGCTTTTGGACAAAACAAACCTAACACATCTAGAATAAGAAGGGAAGTGGTTAACTGGGGAAAATTTCAACAAATATCTCTGATAAAGTTTTGATTTCCTAGCTACAAAAACAACTAACAGAAATATATAAGACCAAAAACCATTCCCCAAAAGAAATGGTCAAAACATAGGAACAAACATTCTGCATAAGAATAATTGCGAACTCTTAACGATCATATAAGTAAATGTGTCAAATCATTAATAACAAGAAAAATTCAAGTCAAAACAACTATATGATGTTCTTACCTTATATCCAGCAAATTGGTAAAGATGAGAAAATATGAGAATCGTCAATGTTGAAGAAATTGTGGACAAAACAATGCATTGTTGGTAAAATCATGAAATGGCCTAAACATGTTGGGAAACGGTTTGTAACTATACAAATAAAGTGTTTAAAATGTCTATAATCTTTGACTCAGAGATTCCATTGTCATCTACATATCCACAAAAAGTAATTGGCAAAAAAGAAATACTCCATATATACCATTATTTTTATAGCACGAATTGATAACAAAGAACTGAAAATAAAGTGGGTGTCATCCATTAAGGAATGGCTAAACAGCATATGAATGTAATAGAATATTACTATGACGTAAGAAATAATGAACATGTAACTACATAAACGTGAAAAGTTTAAATGAGTATATTCAAAGGGTTAGGAAAGGCAGAGTAGTAAAACGATGCACAAAATGACTGCAACAATATACATTAAAAGAACAAATACAAAATAGTCCACGACAATAACAACTAAAACAACAAAATGTTCAGACATTGTTAAAAACAAGTTTGACCTTAAAGAAAAGATATGAGAAGATATCTCTTGCTTCTTCTTTGTAGAGGTAAGGGTCCATGGCTGTGGAACATTACACATGATGTAATATTTTATTGATGTATTGATTGATGAGTTTTTTCTCTTTTTTCCTTTTCAAAAAATGTTATAATTGTCATAAAAGCAAAACATACAAATTAAAACCTATTTTTTAAAAAAAGGTCAGCAATGGGACAGCTAGATGGCACAGTCGGTAGAATCCCAGCCCTGAAGTTGGGAGGGCCTGAGTTCAAATCTGGACTCAGACACCTAATACTTCCTAGCTATTTGATCTTGCGCAAGTCACTTAACCCTAATTGCCTCAGGAAGAAAAACGCCAGCAAATAGTTCCCCATTACATTTCACTTCCTCACTATATTCCTTTTAACAAGTGGTCCTTTGCATCTGTAATGCTATCTTCCTCATTCTTTGTTTTTGGGGTTCCCTTAATTCCTACATGAGCATGAGGCTTTTCCTCATCTCTCCTTCTGATCCCCATACTTCAGTTATTAACACTTTCTCCTGAAAATGACTTGATATTAATCTGTGAGTACATACACACACACACACACATACCCCTATATAGTGGAGTGGATACAGCATAAGATTTGTAATCAAAAAGACTTATTTTCTTGAGTTCAAATCTGACCTCAGAGACTTACTAGCTGTGTGACTCTGAGTATGTCACTTAATCTTATTTGCCTCAGTTTCCTCATCAGTAAAATGAACTGGAGAAGGAAATAGCAAAATGCTCCAGTATCTTTGCCAAGAAGATCCCAAAGGGGATCACAAAGAGTCACACAAAACTTCAATGGTTAAAGAACAAAATCTATACATCACAAAACACACATATACACAACATGTTTATTGTATTTCTTTACATGTATCTCTGTCCTCCCTGTTAAGTGTGAGCTTCTTGAAATCAGTGTCCCCTTCATTTTTGTCTTGTATTCCTCACACTTAGTAGTGACTTCCATAGAGAAAACCTTTAATCAGTATTTGTTGTATTGAACTTATTATGTATTTCTATTTTCAACTCCAGTAAGTCTAGTTAACAATACCAGCATCAGCCAAATGCCCTAGACATGATGTGTCCATATAATACCAGGATCACTAATAGAATATATTCAGTTTTTTTCCTTTTGCACTGAGCTGCAATTTTAAAGTAAACAAAAATGCTACTTTCTGAGATTGAATATTTTATGACTAACTGGTTGCCCAACAAGAATCAAATAGCTTGCTCCCCAAAGACTACAATTTCCTCTTTATTGCTTTGAAGATGAGGTCTCCTTTTTTTATTAGCTTAATGTTAACTTGAGATTCTTGAAAACAGACTTTGTATGTAGAGTATCTGTATAATCCAGGACAGATGTTTTTGAAAACATTTTCAATAGGGTTTGGGAAGGCTTTGGGGACAGGAAGTACTTGAACTGTGTTCAACTGTTAACAAGTAACTCACATAGCATGGCAATTTAGTGTTTTCTTGATGCTCAGCTTCTGGCTATCAAACCCCTGTATTTCCTTTGGTTTCTCCACCACCATTGCCCTTGCTGGGTTTCATATCTTTGAGAATCACTTTGCCCAGACAATTTTTTCTAGGTTGTAGAAAGATGCTGATGTGGTCTCTCTACTCTCAAAGAACCCTGGCTTAAACACGACAGATAGATACTCTCAGACATTCAGTGTGTTTGGGAAAAATTGATGGCTTTTGTACTTGAATTTTGTCTGGACAAAAAGACTTGGGAAAACTTTAGTATGTGATAAACCTAAAAAAGAATGATTATGGAGCACAGTGGAACTAAAGGGAAATGGCTGGGAGGGAAGGGGATGAAATATGAGAGGTAGATTTTATGGTGTCTGTTCTTTCCTCTGTCTTGAATCCTTTGTTCAATAAGAATGAAAGCTCGAGTTCTGAGTAGGCTTCCCAGGAGCTCTCTACATTTCACTTTCAGCTGCATCCTTGCTTGGCTGTTGACCTGATCCTTGGCAGGAGCCAAGAATAAATGGGGCAAGCCAATGTCTTACTTAAAACATCATTGTTTAATCTTGTCAGCAACAATGGTCCACATGACAATGTCAGTGAACCAACTCTCTTGTGGGATGCTCATGTACTTGGTGCATTTGTCCCTGCTTTTTATCCATCTGTGCTGACAGCCCTGTTGCCAGGACTGACAGTCATAGCAGTGGTGGCAATATTTCTAACCTTAATAACTTGTAGTTCTTCACTTAACTCTTTGGGAATTTGATTTTTACATGTGCTTTGCAACTAGGCGTGACCGAATGCATAGAGACACGTCTAAACTCAGCCATCCTGTGTCTTAACTTCCTGCATGGTCTGGTCCCAACCTGCCAAGTCAATTTTTATCAGCCCCCATTTCTGGATATAATATTTTGACTTCAGTCTCCTTACTTATTTACATAGTCGTTCTCATCTCTATGACTTTCTATACATTGCTTTACCCATTGGGCCAAACATGCCAGTTTAAAGTGCTTATTCATGTTCAGTCTCTAGCCTTTGATTCCATTTCTGTCCATCAGTCCAAATCCTACCCTTCCTTTGAAGTCCCACACAAATCCTCCCATATGCACAAAAACCTTTCCAGAACTGGGTGTTTCACACTGACTTTCGACTCCTCTAAATCCTGTAATGTTCCTGGTCTTTACTGTGCACTTACCTTATTTCTGATTATTTGAAGGTTGTTTTGTCCACCCAACCACAGAGAAACCACTGAATGAGAAGAAATAAACCTTTTTAAAAATATAACTTTCCTTTTTCATTATGAACTTAAATACCAACCTATATAACATTTCAATAAACGAAGAAGAGATTGAAAGATTGTATATACAACTGTGAACTTCTGTTATGTGCAGTTTTTGAGTGCATATTAAATTTAACAACATAGCAAAAAAAATTGCCCTGCATGTTTGTCACTGTCTGAACTCCTCACCTGCCTAGTCTCTTCTGTGAATTTTAAAACTTTTTCATTGATGCTCCTTTTTTCCTTTTTTCTTTTGCATCACTTTTGCTACCCATCAAATCCCCATCCACTCAGCACAAATCAAAGTCTATTCCACACTGAGCCAAGCAAAATGTGTTGACTACATTTCATAAGATATCCATAAAAACCATTTATTAAGTACATACTATGTTCCAGATGTTATAATAAGTGCTAGAGATATAAATTTTTTTTCTAAAAGTAGAAACAATTCCTGCCTTCCAAGGGCTTACATTCTTTTTTTTTTTTTTTTTTTTTTTTGCTTTTTTTGCTAAGGCAATTGGGGTTAAGTGACTTGCCCAGGGTCACACAGCTAGGAAGTGTCTGAGAACAGATTTGAACTGAGGTCCTCCTGACTTCAGGGCTGGTGCTCTATCCACTGCGCCACCTAGCTGCCCCTTAGGGCTTACATTCTAAGGGAGAAAATTGCATTAAGTAATTATGTACAAAAAAAATTATATACAGAAGATAAACTAATCTCAGGGCAAGAAGGCCCTTGAAGCTGGAAGAGACCTAAAAAGAAAATAGTATCTAAAGAAAAATAACCACCTTTCCTAAGCAATTTCATTGCTTCAACATCAAGACATTTAGGAGCCAAAGGATTTTGGCAAATTATTTCTCAGTAGAATACAAGTAATGTGTCATAGTGATTAAGATGTAAAGCTTGCAATTAGCAACAACTGGATTCAAATTCTGCCTCTGATACTTTATAAACAATCACTTAACTTTTGTGCCTTAGAACATTTTCGAGAACTCACCTGCTAAGTCAGATATGGGTTTTAGTTCCCACTTAGTGGAACAAGTTTCTATAATGACAAAATTATCTGTATATATCTCTGAATATCCACTGCAACTACTTCACTCATAGCTGTATTTTGCTATTGTAAATGAAGAGAAATTTCCTGTGTTTATTCAGGAAGCACTTTGTTTTGCCTTTCTATTTTTCTTTGCATCGGCTTTCTTTTTCTCTGTAAGCTTTTATAGTGACGGTTGAGTTTTGCTTATATGAACCAATAACGTTTGCTTATTTTATCATTTGGTTTAAGGGATAAATTATCTCAAGGACTGTATTGTTACACATGGGCCCCCTAGAAAAGCCACATCAGCTTCAGGAAACACTATAACTTATGAACCAATATGTTTAATTTTACTGGTAAGTCAGAGAAAACAAGGAATTTAAAGCAAGATAATTTGATGAAATAATATAATTGTAATAAATAATATAAAAGTAAGAATAGCAATAGATCCCTTTCTCCATAAACTTTGGGTATATACTCCTACAAATATATATATATATATACATATATATATATATGCATATATATGTCATTAGAGGAAAGAATGGGCATTCATTCCATGATACACTAAAAACTATAGCTCATGAACCAATGTGTTTAATTATATTGGTAAATTAGAGGAAAAAAAGTAATGTAAAGTGAGATAATTTAATGAAATAATATAATATTAAGAACAGCAATAGATCCTTTCCTCCATAAAGCTTGGGCACATAAATATACACACAATTAGTGGAAAGAATGGGCACTCATTGGAGATACCTATTGTGGAAAATTACATATGGGTAGGGAGGAATGAATACCTCTTGGACCCAGTTGGGAAGATGACTCTGACCATGAAGAGCTGCCTATGTCACTGAAGTGTTGTTCCAAGTGGACCTATACCCTGTTGTTGTCATGTGACAGACACATCATATCTGCTTGTCACCAGCTCCTGAATCTCAGTTGGAGTCTAGTTGTTGGCAATCCATGATAGGAGCTATATCTGCCAGGTAGGATAGGCTAGAAGGTAGAGAAACTGTCCTTGAGACATGATTAATCAAGGGGACTAAATTTCAAGCTGTTGTTGCAACTTCCCAGTCACCTATGGCATAAAAATCCCATCCCATAATGACGCAAATTTGGCAGATTTCCTACTCTTATGTGGCCACCACATCCATTATACCCTGCTTAGCAGACAAATTTCCACATGGGCATGAGGAGCACTATATCTATCTGAACCTATATATCTTTGCAAAATATCCTTTGAGTTCTATGGCTAAATAAACTTTTTAAATATCAGATAGTTTATAAGAATTTCATTTAATTACAATCTTGAACTTGAAACACCAGACTACTTTGGATAAAACTTGACTTGCCACACCAACTCAGCTCCTGCCTCTCAGAGTACATCCACTAGACTTACATACCCTACACCTACATTTATGAATAGGCTGATAACTCCTTAGCAGCACCTAGAGACTAGAGTTACATTCAGCAAAAGATAGAGAAATGGCCTTAGGTTTATATTCATTTATTTTTCATCTTTTGTCCCATGTCCCCAGATCTAAGATTGAATCACGGTGCTTTGTGTCAGACAGCTATATGATAGAAGATTAGAATTTTCCCAGGATTCTCTCTAGCTTGATATTCAAGTGAATTTGAACCCAAACAAATAAGATAAGGTGATAATATATCTGAACTTGAATTCTTTCCTTTATTAATAGGTTCTGATATTAAGCCTCCAAGGCTTTGAGGTACCAAATATTTTGTATGAGTAAATCTCTCCAAATTTCCTTTGAACTTATGGTTATCTTTATCTCCTTTTAGATTCTTTTCATATACGTATAGTCAATTGTTACATTGTAGATTTATTCTAGACCTGTTCTTATTTCTATGGCTGTTATATTCTTTTAAAAATATTTTATTTCCCCCCAATTACACATAAAGACAATTTTTAATATTCATTAAAAAATTTAGTTCCAAATTATCTCTCGGTCCCTCACCTTTTCCTTCTCTTAGAAGATAAGCAATTTTATATAGGTAATAGATCTATATATAGATATAGTTGAATCCATATCAATTCCAAAAGGAAAAGAAAAATCAGAAAGTGAAAAATAGTATGCTTTGATATGCATTCAGACTCTGTTAGTCCTTTTACTGGAGGTGGATTTTTTTCATCATGAGTCTTACAAAATTGTCTTGGATCGTTGTATTGCTGAGATCAGCTGATCATTGTGTAGTATTGCTATTACTGTGTACAGTATTCTCCTGGTTCTTCTTACTTTACTTTGTAAAAGTTCATATGTCTTTCCAAGTTTTTCTGAAATCAGTCTGCACATCATTTCTTTTAGAATATTCTAATTTCTATTATATAATATCTACTATATTATACTATACTATACTTATATAGTATACATATACTATATATATGATATATGTTATATATACTATATAATAATATTCTATAATTATATAATATCTACTATTCTAGTAATATTCCATTACAATCATATACTACAACTTATTCAGCTATAACCCAAATGATAGGTTTTCCCTCAATTTCCAATCTTTGTTATATTCCTAGAAATGCCTTTATGCTGGTGTGTCTTCAAGATGTTATATTGTAATTTTTGGTCAGTTCTCTAGACAAAATATAGTCAGTAGTTAAATCAGTGGTAATTTATTAATATCCATTTTACAGATATTTCTTATATCAAAGGATCAACATAACTATTGCTTCATGTGACAGTTTTTTCTGTTATTCCTTCACATTTATTTCTGTTATGAATAATGCAATTTTTGTCTTCTGGTTCACTCTTAAATTATCTTGATTTTCCATTGCTATTATTGATTCCTAGCAGACTTCTATTACTCAGGTATTCAAGCTTGGAGAATCACTGTTCATCATCATACATCCAATCACTTAGCAAATGGTGTTACTTCCAAAACATCTCTTAAATCTGTTCCCTAATCTCTAATATCATAGTCTAATTAAGTCTCTCATCACATTTCTCTTGGACTATTACAATTCTTTCTTAATTGGCCTCCCTGATTTAAGCTTCACAAGATGCCAAAGGGTTTTTTTCTGTATGTAAATATGACCATGTCACTCCCCTCCTCAGAACTTTCCAGTGGCTCCCTATTGTTTATAGGATCAAATATAAATTCTACCCTTCACAACCCGACCCTACCTGACCTTTCCAAACTTGTAACGATTACTTCCCTTTCCTTACTCTTCTGTCAAAACTGATATTCCTGGATGTTTGTCATGAGTGACATACATGACATCTTTGCTCCTTTGTACAGATTGGAATCAACTGTCTCCTTCCTTACTCTTGCCTCTTAGAAATCCTTGTTGCTCTCAAAATTCTGCTCTATAAGTCATTATTGACTGTGTGACTGGTAGCACTGGATTAGTTTCTCCACAAAGCCTTTCTTGACCTCTTCCCTGAATGCCATTTGTATCCTTTCCCCCACCAAATTATTTTTGTTATATACTTATTTATATAATACTATTTCCTCTGACAAAATGGAAGCTCCTTGAGGACAGGGGCTATTTAATTTTTGTCATTGTATTCCCAACACCTGAATATGGTAGGTGCTTAATAAAATGATTCTTGCTTGATTAACTTAGGTTACATTTATCCAAGTCCTATTAGCTAGCTAGGTTGGGACTCATAATGTGAAGGGACAGGCTTGTACAGTGATGACAAAATAATATTTATAACAATACAACGTACTTTTTTGGAGGGGGTCAAGGTCTGTGATTTTATTTTCTTTAGGCCTTTAGGCCAGTGTGGAAATCGTCATTATTAATTCAAATCTACAATAATTCTGTAGCTCACATACTCATACCCACAGAACAGCAAAAAAGTTAAAATATTCTATTTCTCAGCAGTGCCTAAAATAAATTGTATCATTTTCTATCAACTTTACTACATATCGAGCTTTCAACCAAGAAATTCAGTTAAATGACTGAAAGCATGGCTACCTTCAGGTGTTATGTCCCAACAGGAACCCACATGAGTGATGGAATACATACAATTGTAGCTGGATCACCTGATTGGGGAAGAGATCTGGGGGGCTTCCAATGCCCCTAAATACTTCAGTGGGGTTATGATTGGGCTTCTGTATAAAGGGGTTCCTTTTTACCACAAGTGGGTTACTCCTTATTTTGTCAAGTTGTTTGTCCATTAAATTGTCTATGTATGGCTCAATGGATACTTTCATTTTTAATAATAAATTCACTGTATTAAATTTTGGCTACAATATTGAATTTTTACATTGATGACATGTATCTTAGGTTGAAAAACTGAAAAAAGGGTATGATCTGGGGTGTGTGGGGGAGGGAAGGAGATGAAGAATAATAGAGGTTTTTTTTCTATACAAGAGTTAAACATTAATGTCAGCTGCTATTGTCATTATGGGTAGCTCGCCTTTCCATTCTTGTTTTCAGTGAAAATGAAAACAAACCCACGGGTGTTTAAATCCAATGACAAAGCAGTTTTTCAAAGTAAAATAACCTGATGTGTAATGACAAGTCACTGGGGTGTCAGTGAGACCATTTTGCAAGTGTGTAAAAATGCTCAATTTCCCACCCAAATATTGAAACAAAGCAAAACCTTCATCTTGTCATGCTTCTGCTAGTTGGGATGAAACCTGTCAAAATGAAAACAAACAGATGGGTTTCAGAAGGATGATGGGGTTCTGTGAAAGATTATGCTTGTAATGTATCACTGTTGACACTCATTAGTTAGAGGGATAACTTACAGGATGAAGGACTGGGTTGGCCTTTTGGAGACTCCTTGGAAACCAGGAGTTTAAATGCCACTGGGATTTTGATTCCCTTATCTTTTCCTTAAGATAAATGGGGTTTCATGAAGTTTAGGGTGTGTGGGTCTTTGGGATAAAGTATCTCCTTGGAATTTCTCATTAGGGTTGAATTCTGTGCCAGAGCAGAGAGCTATCCAATGCCATCTTGGATTGTGCACTTGGAACACTTTATCCCATGGGAATTCTCAGGGATGAATAAGATAGCACTCCAACAAACCAACCAATCTCTAGAATAAAGCAACATGTACTTGGGCTTATGCAGATTCATTAACATAATATATACTCAGACATTTGATCACCAATACCTTGCCAAAACCAAATGGACCTCAGATATTAGCTTTGATCTGTGAAGTCCAGTAATGTTTCTTTTGAATCTTTTTGGGAACAATGACTTCTGACTCTAAAAGATTATCCAAATTATATGGCAACAACTCAAATGCAGAAGTCTCTCTGCTCTGGAGAGTCAGTTTTTTTTTTTATCTGAGCTCTAAGCCAAAAGGATCCATGCCCCTTGTTCTTTGTAATACCCCTAGGAAGAATGCTCCAAATGAGTACCACCAATGGATAAAGCAATTGGTTTGGGGTGAGGATGAGTGGAGGAGGTTGTATTTCATTTGTCTGGTTTTGTCTTTTTTTGGATTTCTTTGGATTCTCAATGCGTGATAGATGCTGGATAACTGCTTGCTGACTTAGCTAACCATTCCCTGAAAAGTTGTCAAGCTTATAGGAAAGTATTGGGTTAAATTAGAAAGAGCATTGGATTTGGAGTCAGCAGATATGAGTTTTTTTTAGCTTTGTTTCTTATTATTTGTGTAATCTTGGTGAGGGGCGGGAGCAACCCACTTCTTTTAATGGGGATCCATCTCCCTGGCATATAATAGGTGCATTATAACAAAGCTTCTTAAACTGTGAGTTGCCACCTGGTATATAGAGTCCTATAACTGAATGTGAGGTTTGCAAGAAATCGAACAATAGTAAAAGATATCAAATATTCTGGCAAGATTTAATTATGTAAAAATTAACAAGTAATCTTATGCAAATGTGCTTTCATCTTTAATAAATGATAAAATTATGTGTATATCAAAGAACTGCTTTAACATAAATTTCTTTATGATTTATTATCAGTAAATGTTTGATTTGAATGCCTATTTTATATAACTATATACCTGGGTTTATGTAAAAATTTCTCAGGGGAAAAGAGGCTATAAATGAAAAAAGTTTTAGAAGCCCTTTGTTATAAATACTTGTTGATTGATTCCTATGTAGCAATAAGAATTTCCCTCACATGTAGACTTTCTGAAAGCTTCTCTGTGGCAAAGTATAGTTTCCTTGTAGCTCAGCCTGACCCACACTTTGAAATCAGGTCTGGTATCATTTAACCCTTCTGAGATTGGATTTATTGTTTCCAAAGTAATAAGGTTTCAAACTTTATTATAGCTACTATTTATCACACAGATCCTGCTTGTTGGCTAAATGATTTCTAGCTGCTTGGATTCTTTGCTTTGGATTCTGGTGTCATGTGTGCAGCTTAGAATCTGGGGAAGAACAGCAGCATTTAATCTTATTAATTTCATTCTATCTCTTTTTTTTTTCAGTAACCATCAACTTCTAATCCATCTTTTCTCATTCCTCATGCTTAATTCTTTCGCACCACATTCTCAGATTATTTTTCTCTAAAGGAAGACAGGGAATGATTTGTTGCTTAACTATTCCTGTTTATATAATGCTTTTCTCACAAAAAACCCGTGAGGATGTCTTCCTTTTACAGATGTGGAAATTGAGTCTCAAAAAAAGGTTAAGCCAGGGATTCTCCCCATATATAAGTAAGATTAATTCTTTTTTTTTTTTAAGGCAGGGAAATTGTCCCCAAGACTTGATTGACTCAGAGATCAAGCTACATTTCCCACGAAGCATCTTCCTGGTGGCCTCAGACCATGTTGATGTGTCTTCCTGATGACCTAAGGCCATAAAAGTCCCCCCAAGTAGAATGGGGCCCTTCAGATTTGTAGATATCATAAAACTTTGGTGAATCGCTATACCCTGCCCCAATAACCAATCTTTTGGAGGTGAGTTGGATTATAGTTATTAAAGCTGAATATTGGGCTGAATGTTGTTTTTGTCCTATAACAAAATTAACCTTCTCTTGTTAACCCTGACTGGTCTACTTAGCACAGTGTCTGGCAAATAGCAAGTGATTAATCAATGACATTGAGTGACTATATGCTAAGAATGACCCGGCAGTTGCATCCTGTATCTTGTTAGTTCAGGTTCAAAGTTGGGGTGAAATAAAACATGTGTAGATCATCAAATAATTCAAAGGGAGTTACTTAGACCTAACACTACAAGGGTATATTTGCTTGGGTATTTGACTCCATATGGAAAAGTGGCAATAAATAGAGAAGAGAGTGGGTAACTTGTTTGATACTGAGTGCCTACCATGTCTGAAGAGCAGTACCCCCATAGTGAGAAGCCACAATGGTGAAGCCATCAGGAAGTCTTATTGAAGGAGGTACAGCTTGAACCTTGACCAGGTAAATCAAGACCTGTCATCTCTCTCTCTCTCTCTCTCTCTCTCTCTCTCTCTCTCTCTCTCTCT
>JAJPUD010002852.1:19774-63272 GCA_023553655.1 Myrmecobius fasciatus
TCTCTCTCTCTCTCTCTCTCTCTCTCTCTCTCTCTCTCTCTCTCTCTTTCTCTCTCTCTCTCTCTCACACACACACATAGAAAGAAAAAAATCTCTATATATCTATAGATATATCTATATCATTACATATAAAAATAGATCTATTGATCTATCTATCTGTTGACTTATCTATACCTTGGAGAGGGAACCCAGGTAGATATTGATTTTTTATGACATGACAAGTATCTTATTTCATTCTAATATCAAACCTAAGATAGCAGGGAACTGGCGTTTGCCCATTATCAGACAAGTGCTACCGAATCTAAGTTTCCTAATTCAAAGCCCAATGTGCTTTCTTTTCTAACCTGACTATAACCCATTTTAAAAAATGTAAGAATAAGATAGCAAATCTTATCTAGATTTTCCCTTTTTGCCTTTAACATAAAAGCCACAGAAATGAAAAATATTTTAGATCTTTTCAACATTTTTTCGTTCCATTTATTTATTTTTATTCTCCTAGGGGAAAATTTTATGTCTTTGTTCAACCCCATTCTCCACGTGGAGCAGGTAAACTTTCCTATCTGGAAGATCTTTGTCATCCAACCCTAAGCTAGGTGATGAATGTCCGCCATTAAAGCCCACGATGGAGCGGTAGCTATATCTCCTTCTGAGTTATGGTCTCTCTTTGGCTCCATCTGGGGTGGTTACCGGTTATGCAAGTCTCCATGACCCTCTGAACTCTCTCTACTTTCCAAAAACAGCCATTATGAGCTCGGGGTGGGTTGAGCTGTGTTGTCTAGAGGCTCCAGCAATTTATTTCCAATGTGTAAGGAGATTTCTCCTCATTTGGTTCCCAACTTTTCCTTATTTGTGGCTTTTAAAGCAATTTGGCCCCAAACAAAGATTGTAGACTAATCGACTCTAACCAGCATTTGTTTCACATAAATCCTAGTCTACTTTAGGAGAAATTCAGCTTGGAATGGAAAGCAAATTTGTTTAGCTATGCTGGGTTGTAGGCACTAAATTGGACCATATTGTCACTTCTCTTCAGTAACATAAACAAGCTCACAGACTGTTTCACTCTTGTCAGTAAATGTAATCGGTCAAGTCGGCTCGCCAAGCCATAACTCAGAAGGAAAAAGTTTGATAACTCAGTCTGAGCTTCACCTTTCATGAGCCATCAGTTCATACATCACCCTTGACATAAAAAGGGCCTCACTCCCACAGAGCAAGCCCCAGAAGACTTTTCCTGGTGTTAAGTTCTTAAAAATAGCATCTGTGCATAGGGCATTATTCTCTAAAATTTTATAAGAGCAACAAAGATCCCCCTAAATCATAAGTCAGCATAATTTATCAGGGCTACTTATATTTATTTCAACCATAATGTAGCGTCATGAAAGTCTTACCTTTCAGGTCAATATATAACTATTAAAGCCATCATAAAATATACTTCACACCTTCCTTACTGGACAAGAGTGGAGGTCATTTTGGGATGGATTTGCTATTTTATATTATTAATTAAAGCTTTCCTGTTCTCCCTGGGGATGTCCTGTAACTATTAGCTGTTGATGGCTACTTTATACCAATGTATATTATAAACCACAACTCCCACCCCCCAACTTTAAAATACTTTCTTTGAAAAAGTTAACGGTTCTATTATTTTTTTGAATCATGAGTTTCCTTGAGTAAACAGTTTCACTTGAGAATAATTGTGCAGGGAGAGGAAAACAAAACTGGCAAGTGAGTGAAATAAATGCTTTAAGAGTCTCTCCCCCTGCTCAGCAACTCAAATCGATAAAAAAAATACCCTTGTAAGAAAAACAGCAATAATAATAAGAAGAAACAAGTGCCCTAGAGGAATTGGATACAGAAAAATAAATAGAAAACCTGAAACATCCACCAGAACTGTTCCGGTTCAAGACACAATCTGTGTCAGATTTCCTAATTCTGTCATGCACCAGACCATCCCCAACACAGGCCCAGCCCAATCATGGGGGAAGTCTGAGACATTATTCTTTATCCCTCCATCTTCACCCCCGCCAGACACACCTGATCTGCTTCTCCATGAAATTGGAGAAAAAAGGAAACAGTTGGGGAAGATAGGATAAGAGAGAATAATATAAGTTTAGGAGGTAGACTGAAACAATTGTTTTGTATATCCCTTGCCCTGTGTGTATTGCAGCCTCTTCCCTTTTTGTAACCCCTGTTTCTGCTGAAGTAGCAAGTAAACTAGAACAGTCCCACCTCTTAGGATGGGGTTTGTGAGAAATAACTGAAAGAAAAGCCTTTCCTATTACACATCTCCAAATCCCATCTCCAAGCAACAAGCACTATCAATTGAGAAGTGTCCCAACCTCAATGTACTTCCCCTTGAATTGAGATCTAGATCAGCCTTGTCCTTTTGCGTCTCTGAGGGAGCCTATGCCCATTCAGATGGCAAACTCACTCTTACGAGTTCCAAAATGTTCTGGTTCTGATATTGGTTTGTTTTGATATCAAAAAGCCATGTTCAGGGATGTGCTAGAGCCAGCTCACACCAGTTTGAGAGAACTTATTGCTAAATTTTGAATTGGGGCATTTACATGTTGGAAATTAGCAAACATTACAAATCAGAACCTAATTTGTTGTCTTGATTTAGGACACTGATAAAGGAAATAATGCAGATTAAAGTAAAAAAAATGTGTTATGCATACATATTTTTGGTAGAATGTTAGTTGTTAAAAATTGACCAAAGTGGGAAGGGCAGAAAGGGAGGAAGAGAACTTGGAATTCAAAATTTTTAAAAATGAATGCTAAAGATTATTTTTTTTGCATGTAATTGGGAAAGAAAAAAATATTAAATCAAGATTTATTAACATATTCCTGATTTTAAGTCTTCCAGAAAAACATGATTAAAATAAAAAAACCAAAATGTCATAGATAAGGAAATGGTTCAGGAAAATTGCTCAATCGTAATAGAAATAGAAGGTGAAATCAATAGTAATCCAGTACACAGGATACCCACAGAAATGAGTCTAAAGTTGAACTCATCAAGAAAAATTTGTGCCTTAAATGCAGAAATTCAATGATACAACAATTATCTTAATCAGTCAAAAGAAAACCCTTCAAATACCAAAGAAAATCAATTTGAATCACATAAGACTTCTCAACTAGAAGACTAGCTAAGAAAACAAAAATTCAATAATTGGCTGCATGAAAACACATTTAAAATATACATGCAGGTTCAAGAATGAAAATGAAGGTTTCGAATAAAACCTGTTATATTTCAGTAGACACAAAACAGCAGAAGCTATTATGACTTCTGGGGATACAAAAAAATTAATGACATCAAAGATAAATAGGGAAACACATTTAAAGGAATCATAGTCAATGAAGCAAAACAATATTTATGTAAATATGTTCAGATATAGTGTGTATGATTAGATATGCATATTATATATATATGTTAACTAATAAACATTTAATAAGTGTCTATTATGGGCCAGGTAAGTGCCGGGGATACAAAAAAAGAGGCAAAAGACCATCCCTCAAGGAGCTCCCAATCTTATGGAGGAGGCAATAAGTAAACAAAATATATTTATACAAAATATATGTAAAGTAGGAATTAATTAAAAGAGAGAACAATTAAGAGATATTGGGAAGGATTGTAGAAGATGGATTTTATCTGGGACTTGAGAGAAGCCAAATGAGAGAGAGTAATGCAGAAAAAAGGGAAAGCCAGAGAAAACACTTGGAATCAAGAGACTTATTAGAAGAATAGCAAGGAGTCCAGTATAACTGGATCAAAGGTGGAGTGAAAGTTTGTAGGAAAAGTAGGGTTAGAGTAGGGGTTGGTGATGAAGGAAAGACTTTGAATGACAAACAGAGCATGTTAATTTTGGTACTGAAGGCAAAAGGGAGCCGCTGGAGTTTATTGAATAGAGTTCTGATATGGCTGGGTCTGTGCTTTAGGGAAAATCTTTTTGCTCCTTGTCTGTCTCCATTACTGTTTTTTCTTCTGCTTCACCAGCTTCAAAGCTCTTAAGAGTACTCCCCACCACTTCGACATTCTCTCCCATAATATGCTCTACATCTGTAAACTGAGTCCCAAAGTCCCTTGGTATGGGACTCTCTCCATGGGTGGACATCAATGCCCTGCACCTGTGTCAGAGATGGGACAAAGTGGGTGAGAGCAGGAGAAAGGACAGAGGAGAAAGAATCATTCTCTTTCAGTCTCTTCAGGCTTTTTGCTTCAATTGCTTTAGATACTTTTGGTTTTCTTCTTTGAGAGAGATGGAATAATGCTAACTCCATTTCAAGTTGCTGACAGAAGTCCCATGAAAGGAGCTGGTGGTCTCAATCTCCAGCTGACTACAGATTGGGGCAGGGGAGGGTGCTCCCTTTGGCAGAAATCTAGGACTTTCTCCCTTGATTGACCTATGTTACTCTGCTCCCAGTTGAAGAGTTCCTTCACTCTGTATGCATTCTGGTATATATTCTTCTAGGTCTCAGTGATTAAGTTTTCCTTTCATTTGAACACCGAAAGACCTAATTTCAATATTATTGTTTATCAGGGAATAGGGAGGCCTCCCAAGAGGGAGAGAGATGGAAATGACTGGTCAGTGGAGGAGTCAGAACATACCAACATTTATCGATTAAGTTCACCATCTTGTGTGGACACTGTTCATGGCACTCCAAAACAATTACATAGTAACATCAATGATCACTGAACAGAGATTACCATAAAGTGTGTGTGTGTATACATACATACATATATACATATATATACATATATATATATGTATATACATATATATATAATGAAGAAGTTTGGAATATTGTAAGAATTACCAAAATGTGACAGAAAGATGCAATGTGATCATATGCTGTTGGAAAAATGGTATTGCTAGGCTCTCTCGATAAAAAGTTGACACAAACCTTCAATTTGTAAAAAGCATAATATCTGCAAGGCACAGACAGTAAAATGAGGTATGCCTTTAATTAGTTGCCAAATTTTATCAATTATGTCTCCACAATATCTTTCATATGTCCCTTCCTTTCTTTTCCAGTTATCATCACTTCTAGTTAAAACATAATAACACTTTCCTTGGAGTAATCAGTTCCTAATTGATTATTCACTTTACTTTTCCATCTACCAATTTCTCTTATACTTTGTCACCAACTCCACCCACCCACCTATTGCACAAATCTGACCATGTTGGTTCTCTAATCAAAAAATCTGTAATAATAACACATCAACAAGAGAAAATACTTCACATGGAACAGAGAATCTTAGTCTTTTTTTGTGTGACGTATCCATTTATCAATTTGATGAAATCCATGAACTCTCTCATAAAAAAGTTTTTAAATGCATAAAAATAAAATACAAAGGACACTGCTTACACTGAAATACCAGTAGTTATCAAAGTAGTTTTAAGACAAATTCAGGGTAAGAACCCTGGTATAGAGAATATGATGCTTGAGCTGCTCACTTAGTGAAGAAAGAAAGGGATTCCCATGAGATGAGATGGTGAAAATGGCCAGTATAAAGGCACAGAGGTGGCAGTCGGTGTCCCCTTTATTAAGAGCAGAGACAGGAGAAGCTTTAAAAGAAAGAAGTAAAAACCTAATCAACATTCTTTTCTGATTTCCAATCTGATTTCCATTAGGTCTCCAATTAGGAACTGAGCAGCTAGACTTATTTTCCTATTTATAGTTTTGCAGTCAGAAGACCCAGGTATGAACTCAGCTCTGCTGGCTACTTTACCCATGTGACTTTTGAATCGATCATTTATGTATTCTGGATCTTCGATTCCTCACCTCATGTGCGGAATTTTAAAATTCAGCTCTGAACCCTATGGCCCAGATTCCAGACTTTAGAATTATTTTCCTAAAGGCAGAAGAAAATCTTATTAGTAGAAAAACCTAGCCCTTGCATGTTCCTCTATAAATAGCTAGTTACTTGAAAAATTCTGATAGAAATCTGCTTTCTCTATATGAAAAGACAAATTTTGCCTGGCAGTTTATTGAAATGGAGAAGCTCCATTTTAATAATCACGTGATTTCATATTTTGTTCAACAGCAAGAACTGGAAGCCAGCTGTCATTGAAGCATAGAAATGTATACACAGAGCTCCCATCGGTGTTAATGGGATGGCACAATAATCTATCAAGCCAGGCTCAGGAAAGAAATGCTCTCAACCTCTAAGTCTTTAGCATTTCAGCAAGCCTGCTTCAAAGCAATGGCTAATTCAAAAGTCAGCCCCACTCAGACCAAGCAACCTTTGGGCAGTGCAGGAAGATAGGCAGGAAAGAAAGTGGTAATAATAATAATAATAATAATAATAATAAGCTCTCACTTGGAAATGCCAACATAATTTAATTATCTTTGTATGTATCTTCTCAGGGTTACCAGAAAATTTCTGGAAAAACTTTTATTAATTGACTTGATTTTTATCTTTAGAAAAAAACAAACTGTTCTGAGCATATGAATAGAAATACAAAAGGAATCATACAAATTAATGGCATTTAAAAATATATATATAGTATTTCCAATCTGTCTATAGATCACCATCTACTCACTGAAGAGGATGATGTCATTCAGTATAAATTCCCACAGCATTAATTATGGGGTATAGAGTTACAGCTGCCAAAGCCATAGATAGACATTTTCTACTAATGGGGTCCCAGAAGTACTTGTGTTTTTCCCCAATTGTTGTTGGTTAGTTATTTTTAATGGTGTCTCTTTGTGACCCCATTTGGATTTTCTTGGTAAAGATACAGGAGTGGTCTCCAATTTCCTTCTCTAGTTCATTTTACAGAAGAGGAAACTGAGGCAAAAATGGCTAAGTGACTTGCCCAAGGTTACACGACTAATAAATGTCTCACATTAAATTTAAAATCAGATCCTCTTAACTCCAGACCCAGTGCTCTATCCACTACACCGCCTAGCTGGCCCATTTTACTAATATTTTGACATGTGGTAGATAGATCTAATTCTAGCTTAATAGTCTTCTTGGAGATAGGCAAGGGAATATGCTGCCCTTCACATATTTCCTAAAAAAAAGTCAAAAATTGATGTTTTCCTTTGGATAAGGGGAGGAAAAATACCAGATCAGATACAGACACACATATGAAGCAGCTATTTATATGAGAAACTAAACGTGACAAACACATGTTGTACATGCAAAACTCTGTTAGAAAGAGAAAATATAGAATAGGAAAGAACCATAAAGATCAACCCCTTCCCATTATAGAGGAAAAAACAGAGGTCAAGGGAGGAGAGGAGCACAATTAATAAATGGCAGAGTTGAGATTCAACCTATCTCCAAGTACATCATTTGCCCACTGTGCCACAGTGTTTTGAGTCCTGGTGTTCTCAGAGAACTCTTTTTAGAATTGTATCCCTCTAATGGAGTCCTGTGGAGGAACAATAATTTAAGAGCAAAGAGCAGGATGAGGACTTGAACATGACTCCAGATTCCCAATCTGCTTCTCCTGCCATTTAATGACCACAAGCAATCATGTATAGGAGCCTATTAGTCTGTGATTAGCCCAGCCTATTTTATGGAATCAGTTCAATTCTTGCTTGGACCAGATCCATCAGAATCTGTCCATTCAAAAGAGAATGAAAGTTAGCATGGTGAATAAAACTACTTTTAATAGATGTAATGGGTGGTCAGGAAGTCGGCTCCTTAGCCAATATAATATATATTTGCTGATTTAAATGCCAGTTTCACCTGTAATAGTTCCTAGTCTTCCCTTCCAACCCCCAACTCTGATATTTTACACATGTGGTATATTTTCTATACCCTGTGAAAAAGGCATAATCGAAACTAGGAAAATGAAATTTAACTATAATGTATGATTATTGTGGAAATATCTACTACCCATAGAAATCACAAAAGTACAAGGAAGGAAGGCACCATTTCTTTATGTAGGGTGCTTGAAAGCTATGTATATCTATCTATCTGACCATCTGTATGCATTTAGTATTGCTTGAGACAATGAATTTTGATATAATTAGTGAAAAGGATAGTGGGGACACAGAGTGGAGAGAAGAAATTGGAAGAACAAAGGATAAAGACTATGTTCTGAGACAAGATCCAGAGATAGAAGATAACAAAAAAAATTCTTAATATGATTATTTATAGAGGAGCACAAGAGTAGGAAAAACACAGGGTCATTTCTAGAAAATATTTTGGAATTATTTCTGCTTTTTCTCCACAGGTTAGTTAGGAAAATGATGGCAAGATGAGACCTATTGTAACTGATAGTTTCTTTTTTCATTCTTGTAGTATATTCCTGATACTTACTTCTCTGGAAATTAGCACACCATGGTGTTAAATATTAATGAAACAGTCAAATAAATGGAAAAATTATGTTAAATTAACATCTTTGGATTATGTGAAAACAGACCCTTAAATGTTCTGTGGGTGGAGCTTTGAACTAGTCCAATCATTTTGGGCCAATTTGGAACTATATTAAAGCAGTGTGCATAATAGTATCTCAATGATACTATTAGCAGGTCTATATCCACCAGAGATCCAAAGAAAGAGGAACAGGATTAAAATGTATAAAAAAATTATTGCTTTTCTTTTTGTGCTGGTAAGGAATTGGAACCTGAGGGGATGCCCATCAATTGGGGCATGGGTGAACAAGTTGTTGGTGATAAAATGGATGAGGACTAGGGCAAAATGCAAGAGAGGTTGATTTAACCTTCACGAATACTTAGTATTCCGAGTAACATCCAAAGATGAATGAGATGAAACAAGTCACCAAATGCAGACTGGTTTTGAGATTTTGTCAGTCATCAAAAACTCTCCAAGGTTAATAATGTAAAAATGAAAAATGGAAAAGGAAATATTATCCTTAATCTTTCTGTTCTTTTTTTGAGATTTTTTTCTTTCTAATTTTAGATTTCATAAGTTACACTTAGTCTAATTGCTGATCTGAAAAAGAAGATGAAAAGAGTAATGATGCCCCAGGAATCTTTCCACTAAAACTAACTGAAATTAAGTGGAAAAGCCATGACAAAAACTCTCCTTAGGTGTGAAATTCAAAAAGGATTTTCCGGATTCTATTTTGGACATTAAATGTTTGTGGCTCTAATTGACTTCAATTTTGCTTATAAAGTCAGTTAGGAGTCATGAATATGATGAAATGATATTGTAATTGTAAGAAATGGGAAAACGGGGAAAAATGAGAATATTTGAATGAACTGATGCAAAGTGAAGTGAACAGAACCAGGAAAACAATTTGTAAGAAAACAACAATCAACAACAATCTCATAAAGATAATCAAATTTGGAAGATTTAGGAACTTTGATAAACACAACAGCCAACCATAGTTCAAAAGACTCATGATGAAAACATCTTATCTACTATCAGACAGAGAGCTGATGGAGTCAGGGTGCATTGAAGCATATTTTCTTTTTCCTTTTTTTTCTTTCTTTCTTCTCTTTTTTTCCTTATGGACATGACTAAAGCAGGAATTTGTTTTGCATAATTATAAATATTTGTAATGACTTTTGTTTTCTTGTCTTTTCAATAACTGGAAAAGGGGGAAAAGGGAGGAAGGCAATTAAGAACCAAAAAGAAAATAAAATTTAATTTAAAATGTATTGTTCTAACCTCAAACAAATTAACTTCTTTTTAACTGCTTGGTTTTTTCCTTGGGGATCAGTTGCAGCTCCATTATCCAATGAAGAGTATTCTCCAAGCATAGAAGTCACTGTCATCATGAGGAAGCATAGTGGGACAGCCAATAACATTTCTAGACCTCAAATCAAATTGAAAACTCATGTAAGAAAGGCTTATTCCAGACCAAAATATTTTTATAACACTTCATTGTGCCTGAAAAGGATCATAGAAGCCTAATTAGGCCTGGAGAGGCCCACAAAAAGCTTGTTTTGAAGACCTTTGAATTTATAGACTGAAAACTATAGGCTACTGTATATTTTAATATATGCAGAGAGACAATTAAGATCGTTCTAGTTATGGTTTTGGAAAATAATCTGGGCGACATTCAACAGCACAAACTGACCTTTCTCTGTGGAAAACCAAACCAATGTGACATTTTTGGAAATGTTTCACTTTGTGTAGAGGATGCAGAAAACCAGCCATATGAAAACACTCAATGAATGAGAATCAAGTTGTGTAAAATTTTGAGATTCTCAGGAGAGGAGCAAAAGCTCGTTAAACCAAAATTTTCTGCAAAGACTACCCCCTCAACTCTTTAAAGCATTCTTGGATAAAAATTGGCTTGTAAGTAAAGTGGAATTATATTTAAATTATACTTTAAACTGGCAACTAAGTCTCTATAGTCTAAGGAGGCAATGGAACCCACTGTTTCATTTTTTATTTCTTAATATTCAGAAACAAAATATTAGAACCCTAAAGACTGATCATCTGGTTCAATTTTCTTATTTTATAAATAAGAAAACTGTTCTAGAATTGGGACATAATTGATAAGCACTAGGGCAAAATTCAAGACAGGTTAACTTAACCCTGATGAATACTTAGCATTCAGAGGAACATTCTAGCTGCAGGATGAAACAGATCACTAAAATTAAGACTTTGCTTTGAGGATTTTGCCAGTTATCAAAAATCCTCCAAGGTTAATATCATGGGATAGCAATGTAGAAAAAAGTTGCCTTTAATCTTTCTTCAGACTTTTTTCTTTCTAATTTTAAATTCTAATATGTAATAGTTTCATAGTTGATCTGAAAAATGAAGATGAAGAGGGTGATAATAAGATAGGGATCTTCCTATTAAAGCTAACGTAAATAAACTGGAAAATCCAGGATGTACATTCTCTTTGGGTATGAAATTCAAAAAGGGAATTTACAGATTCTATTTTGGACATCAAGTGCTCTAATTGCTTTCAATTTTGCTTATAAAAGTGTTTTAACACTTCTCTGTAATCAATGGAAAATCACTAAATCATTTCCAGTATAGCTGGTTTAAAACATGACCAAGAAAAAAAATAGGCTAGAATCTTGATTTGAAGTGAAGAATAAAAAAAAATCTAGTTTTTCGTATTGGACCATGAAGTTTCTCTATGTATTAGGGCTGTACAAGGAAATTCAGTACACTTGATAGAGCACAATTTTAAAATCCTTCTTTTTAATTAATTAATGTGTTTAATATTGAAAACAAGTTGAGAATGTCTTATTATGGAATATAGTTTCTTTTTATCCTTAGGGAACACCAAGAGCTACAATGGGTCTCATTTAATTGAATCCCAGAATCTCTGTCGTATTTGCTTATTATGAATAATCTCCATATGAAATAAAATGTACTTGATCATGGTCAACTGCAAAGATGACCTTTTTTAATCCTTGCAATTGCTTGCTGATCCACTTTATAGCTGCAAGGCTTGCCTATATACTGAGGTACTGAACAAAAGCTCTGAGGGAATATCAATCTCCATATTTCACTGATATTGAATGCTGTCAAGTTTGGAGACTAGTTCTGGTATGATAAGAGTTAAGATTCTAAAATGGATTGCTAGACTTTTTTCATTTCATAGTATGTGCTGCCAGTTTAATAAAAAGATAATTTACTGGCTATAGTGACTAGAATATGCAATTTTCATTGTTTCTCCAGTGATCTTGCTGAAATTGGTCAATTCTATCCACAATTTCTTACACAGTCCTTCTGTTTAAAGAAGAGCTATATTTTTAAGAGAATTCATAGATTTAGTGGGAGAAATCTGAGACCAAAGATTACAACAGAGCTAAGTGGTGTTTTGGAGAATCCAGTGCAATGAACCTAATCTGGTTTCATTAAGATTCCATGATCTTTTACTGATTTATTTCTTGGCAGTATTATGTAAGCCCGCCATAAGGAAAAACAAAATAACACTGAATCTCAGTCAGAAGATCTGAATTCAAATTTTAGTTGCTTGTTAATAATTCCAATTGTTTCACTTCATGTGTAAAGGGAATAATTTCTAAAAAGTTTAAATCCTATTATTGTATATATATATTCTGAAATATATAAATCTCATTTTTTGGACTTGTCTGTAACAGCAAATTATATATGGGTGTATGTACAAATGTATGCATATGTTTCAGAAGATACCTACTATTTTAAGAATCTTTTCTCAAGGGGATTTTTTTTCTCAGTCTGTCAACAACTGGCCTTGAAATTATGCATCTGGATTCATTTTAAGATTAGCTTCAATCACTAAAAAGAAGTCACAGCACAGTATAAAATATCTAAAAACTAGAAATGGTTTCCCAAATTTTAAAAAGAGTCTATAAAGAAACATTATATTTTAATTATGATCATGTTTTAATCTTTTATATCAAGAGTGAGAATGTCAAATATGATCATCATAACAGAAATTTTGATTGATGAGATTCCAAACTTTTATTATTTCTCTCTGGGGAATCAAACTGTAGGATATTTTAGGAATTTAGAGATCATCTAGTACAATTCCTTCATTTTAGAAATGATCCTAAAATGAAATCTCAGAAAGTAAGTGACTTTTCATAGGTAATACAGATGCCAGGCAAGGGGATTTAAACTCAGGTATTCTAATTCCTTCTCCAGAGATCTTTTCACCATAGCTAATTATAGTTATGCTATCGGAAGCAAATCTTAAGGCTAAGAAATCTCCACTAAGTGTAAAAAAAAGCTCAGCATAATAGTCTAAATATGCTGAAGATCACTTACATAGTAATGAGAAGGCAAGTATTTTTATATCACATATAAGGCATGTTCCTCTAAGATGAGAACTCTTAGAAAGGAATACATATTTATACATATTCATTCATATATATGAATGTGTATTTATGCACATATACATGTATATGTAAACATGCACATGCATAAATATACATTTGTTTTGGAAACTTCCTATGTATATACATATATACACACATATATATACACATACATACATACATATATATTTATATATACATACATACATTTCTTTCTAAGAGCTATTTGTGGCAAATAGATTTGCCATATGTAGGTGTACAGGTAATAAAGTACTGGATCTGGAGTCAGGAAGACTCATCCTCAGAGTTCAAATCCAACCTCAAATACTTACTAGCTGTGTGAACCTGAGCAAGACACTTAACACTGTGTGCCTCAGTTTCCTTATCTGTCAAATGAACTGGAGAAAGAAATGGTAAATCACTCCAGTGTCTTTGCTTAGAAAACTCCAAATGGATCACAGAGTCAGACGTGACTGAACAACAACAAAGAATGTGTTTATAGATATAGATTTGTAAATATTCTTGTTGTGTACATACACATAAATTTATACATGTGTTTTATAAAACAATAGAACAAGTATATTTGTTTCAAATATATCATACTAGTAAAATGAAATCTCTTAGGAAATAATATATACCTACAAATGTATATGCACTTGTATCCACATATATGAAATCTTTTAGAAAGGAATATAGAAATACATGAGTGAATATGTCCACATACATGGAATATGTTTACACAATACATATATGCAAATACACACATAGTTACAAGTATATACACGATACACACATACATAAAACTGAAGCTGTGATTTGACTAACTTGAGAAATTTCCAATGAGGATGCTCCCTTTCCCAATGTTAATATTACCAGTGCATATTGATATCTGCTTAGCAACTCATTTGTGCTTTCACACCATATGCAATTCTTATTTATGCCATCCTACAAGTCTGTCACATGAGGTTTTCACTCACCATGGAAGAGTGCCTCCTAGAATTCTCTTCTTGAAACAAGGATAACAAAGAAATCAGTGAGTTGAGCATCTGGAAAAAAAAATGAGATGTTCATAAAGCTCTTTGTAAAGCTCAAAGTACATACAAATCCTAGCTATTATTATTATTGTTATTATTTTATTCCTTGCTTAATCTCAGTAGGCTGTCTTCTTTTTAAATTTATACATTTCTTTGATAATATCCTTTGAGCCATTTCTACATAATTTTTCATTTGTAAGCTGTTGCAGCCCAGAAATACTCATGTCTCTGTTGCTCTGTGGTTGATTCATAGTCTTCTGGAGACTATAATATTTTGTCATTTACAGTCATACAATATCACCAAAAGAATGTTAGTGTTAAAAATATAGGAAAAATTTTGGGGACATTAAAAGATTTTTGCATTTTCCCAAAGGCAGTCTAGTTCACTCTCTTTCAAATTTTCAATTCAGAGTGCAGCAAATTATCCATTTATGGTATCTTTCAAATATATACACATTTACAAATATTTGTGCATATATATAAATATATATGTATGTATACATGTATGTGTATGTACATACATATGCCTATATGTGTGTGACATGTACTGATGACAAATTCTAGAGAATGTTCATCCAAATACATAGCTAAGTTAAATAATAGGTATTTTTCATCCACTTGTTTTTTCTTGTGTGGATAGTTAAAACAGTCTTTGTAATTATAGTGATTATAGAGCTTATCCAGGAAATGCTGTGTTATTCTAGGACTTGATGCAATTAGTACAATGCACCTGTCATTTGACTCACTTAAGGAATTTCCAGTGAGGACATTCCCTTTACCAGTGTTAATGGACCAGTATGGTCCATAAGGCAACTTTCGCCTTAGAGAGTTTCCTGGACCACTAAGATTAAGTGACCTACTTATCTAAGGGTACACAACAGGAGCATCTGGAGAATCATCAAAGAATCCCTCTGTGATTTTGTTGAACCATGCTTCGGAACACCTCTAGAAAGTGGCAAACACCTTTGGTGTTTGCAACTCTGTTTTTTATGTATTTATACATATTAATAATTTTAGTTCATGAAATCTTGTGCAATTTTAACATAATCATGGGAGACATCTTGTTGAAGGAGAATCTTTAAAGTAACATTTTGCTTTTCTGAGTCAAATTCTTTTTAAAAAAATAATGCACAAATAGTGGTGCTGTATATTGTGGATGTAGTTAACCGACAAAGTATAGGGCATTGTACTTTAAATCAAGAAGAACGGGGTCTCAGACTCTTACCAATTGTCTAACTGAGCAAATCACTTCACCTTTGATTGTCTGGTAATAACAAGGTCCAAGGTATTTTCATATCTTTAGTTTCTTCTCCTCATTTCAGAAACCCTGAAAATTAATCCCTTAAAATTACATTGCTTCCAGCCTAGATCTCATCTTTGTATTTTTGTCAAGTTTAGCTACTTTTCTCATTTTTGTTTTATTCCATGACATTTCCACTTCCTCTAGAAGCACATCTGGAACTGTGATGTCAGGGTCTAAATGTAATAGTTTCACTCTCCTTAATTGTGAAAAGTTTGTTATAAAAATCTTTGCAGATCTTTCCCACTTTCCATCTGTTTGAGGTCATCTTTCTAGTTTTATTCTTAAATATCCTGAGATGACTCTTCTAAATTGGGTCTTTCACTAAGTTTCTCTTAATTATGTTTCTTTTTCCATTGCTTTTCCTATTTTATGAAGTAGTGCTGCTCAAAATTTTCTACCATCCAGCGCTGTAAGATTTTGCAAAATAGTTCACTTTCCAAACTACTTTGGTTCTTATTTGCCATATCTCCCTGCCTGGAAGGTAAAACATATATTTTCTGTCTTAAAAAAAAACATATTTTCTGACTGAGATGATTTAGGCTCTTTTGCTCTCCTCTTTTATGGTAATGATTTACTCCATTTAAATATTTGTATAAGTTCATAATCTCTTCTCTATCCATTTCCCAATTTTTAAAAATCATTAACTCATTGAAATAGGTAAGCTTGGAGTTGTTTTAATCTTAAATATATTGAAAAAGAAAACTCTACTGTTTATAGGCTGTGCTCAGCTTTTATTTTGAGAAAAGTATAATATATATTAAAATCAATATGATAGTTCTTAAATGGTTTTGCCAATTGCTTCAGCAGATGCTACCTGTAGTAAGTTTATATTTTTTTATATTTGGGAAATAAACAATGGGAAATTTATGGTAGGTGTCTATAACCCCATCCATTCAATCATATGACTCATGACCTCACATGGCTACTATATTAAGTAGTGAGGAAGAAAAGGGATTTTTTTAAATGACCAGAGACCTTTTAGAGTTTATGTGATTGAATAAAATTACCCTGGTTTACACAATTTCCTATACTTAAATAAATGAAACCTTAATTTCCCTTTTATCTCTAGTCCTGAATAGATTTCCATTTTCCCTTGCAAATCTTCTGGGAGCCTTACTGACTCCTCTTTCAGTATTTCTTCCGGTCTTTTCCTCTAGTAATGTGGTAATCGAGTTTTCACATGAGATGAGGATGAGCCCTGGGACTATTTTTGCCTTTATTTCTGCTGAGTTTAGGGCAGCTCCAGAACTTGATAAGTCTTCAATAAATATTTGTTGAGATAGACCATGGTGACCAGGACCGAGAGGCTATTAATTTGAAAAGACTGTTCTGATCTTCATTGAGAAATCAAAATCAAGTGTCTGATAGAGCTCAGTTTCAGTTGCTAATGAAATGTCTCAGGAAGAAAAAATATGAGAGAAT
This sequence comes from Myrmecobius fasciatus, assembly GCA_023553655.1. NCBI lineage: Eukaryota > Metazoa > Chordata > Mammalia > Dasyuromorphia > Myrmecobiidae > Myrmecobius > Myrmecobius fasciatus. The sequence continues at coordinate 36,224 of JAJPUD010002852.1, forward strand.
TTCTAAAGTTGAACTGCACGCAAGACACCTGGGCTCTATGTCTCTGCATGCTGAGCCCAGCATTATTCCATAGTACTTACCTGATTTTAGAGAGAGGGCTACTGGGTTTAAGTTTATAGTAGATTTGTTCTGACTCACCCTTCTATTACCATTTTGTTTTTCCCCTCAGTGAGTTATCACTTCTCTCCCATGGATTGGTTTGATTTACAAGTGTTTTCCCAGACCACATTCTCTGTGGCTTCTGCACCTGGTGCTTTCTTTGAATTTCTAGCAATGATTGGTCTTCTGTGTTCTGGTTTCTCTTAAATGCTCCTGTCCCTTCGTGGTAAAAAGCAAGAGGCTTTGAGGAAGGAAGGTATCCTTCAGGGAAGATAAAACTGGCCAGATAGGTACTTAGTTAACAGAGAGGGGAAATTTACAGGTGTTGAGTTAGACACAGAAGACTCTTTATGTCCCAAATGTAACAGAGGGATCTTCAAAAAAAAAAAGGGAAAAAACCAATTTAACGTTCTAGAATTGAAAACAAAAGCCAGACCTTAATTTTGTTAGGAAAGGAACACTAGTTGAAAGCACAAAGAGTGAATCCTGTGTTTTAAGCTTAACTCAAGCTAAGCCAATATTGGAATTAAAGGCAAGAGAGAAAGGAAAACTAAGTTCCTTCATTTTGGGCATCTGTTGATAAATTTGGGGGATAATTTGTAATGGCTGGATCCAAGTAAGTAAAGTTGGAGAGGATTATAGGCTAGGAAATACAAAGAATCTAAGAGATCAGTCTAATTATCTCTTTGTAAGTGAAGAAACTGAGATCCAGAGATTGAAGGAATTTGCCAGAGGTTAATCAAGTGGTAAGTGGCAAAGCTAAGATTTGAATTCAAGACCTCTGTCTCCAAGTAAAGTGCTTTCCCTACACTTTAGGTTTATTCTGAAGTGGACACAACAGTCTGCTTTGGGGAAGGTCTCCTTGTCGGAAATATATATTTTTCCAACACTCTTGAGTCAGATTCACAAATAGACTATATATCATAAAAACATGATGCTGGAGCTGTATGGTGCTTTGTATTTTTTCCAAATACTTTTCTATTAATTGTCTTGTTTAAACCTCAGAATTTATCTAGATTCATCCTTAGACAACATCAAATCCTTGGGTCTTTACTTGAACAATATAGCTTGGAAGAACCCCATCAGAGTTTATATCCCATTGAGTTAGATTTCAGGAGGATAAGATGAGGCATCAGAGGTTTTTAATCCCAAAATTTTATACATAAAATATTACAGAGTCCAGTTTAATCCCTTTTGGAGATTATTGTTTTTGAGTCATCATAGTTGCACGCAACTCTTTCTGATCCCATTTGGGGTTTTCTTGGCAAAGATAGTGGAGTGATTTGCCATTTTCTTCTCCAGTTTTTTTACAGATGAGGAAAATGAGGCAAATGGGATTAAGTGGCTTGTCCAGAATCTCACAGTTGGACTTGAATTCAGCTCTTCTTGCTTCCAGACCCAGTTTTATCCATTATACCATGTAACTGCCCCACTAGGAGTAGTGCAGAGGAGCCGAAAACATTGGTCTAAGAAAGGTGCTAGAAGGGTAGAATAAAAACTCAGAGTGTGTTTCCAGCTTAAAATTTCATAATTCTCTTTCTTGCCTCATTTCATACCCCAATGTAATGGAAAGACTAGACCCCAAATCCACTCTCCTGAATCTCAGGCCAGAGCTCTTTCTGCTACGAGATATAATACTGTTCCATAAATTCTCTGGTTTTCCATCAGTACTGAAGAAAGCCAATACTTTTCTGGACTTCAATTCCATTCACTCTAGATCACAGTTTACCTTCTGGTCAATGGGAGTCATTTTTAATTTGTGAAAAAAAATCTAAAATAAGAATGAATAAAATTTATTAAGGACTTACCACGTACAAAATACTATGGAAACAAAGAAAAAAGTAGAATGCGAACTCTTTAAAGAGTTCACATTTTAGTGGTGGAGACAACACATATGGAAGGCTTCAAATACAAGTCAGATGGAAAAGTCCCATTGGGGTGTAGTGGGAAAGCAAGTATTCATGTTATTTCTACTGATAAAAATCCTATTGGCTTTTTATGTTGAGTTGTTGAGCACTTCCAAGGACTTTGGTGACAAGAACTTTCTCTTCTCGGGAGCTTTGGTCATAGCCCCTTGTAGGAGCAATTGTCAGGTTGCATCTTTCAGGGAGTCCCTTGGTTGTTCATACACCATTCTGGAAGAGGACCAGTGATATCTGGAGGGTAATTTCTTGATTTGCAAATGAATTGCATTTAAATGAGGCAGAGCTGTGAAAAGTCATCAGCCTCAGATGGATCCTTGGACTCTAGTGGCAAGACATAGGTCAAGATGACTGGTAATAGCCCTGTGGAGTTCCTTTCTAGGATGATATCTAAGGACACTGGGCTAGAAGCTTTGCTATTCTTAGCAATACAATCTTATCCCAAATATTGAAAAATGCACTTCTGCCATGTGGAAATTGTTTCAGTAATAAGAACAGAGCTTATATCTGGGTGGGACCTTCAATGTCATAGAGTCCAACATTTTTGTTGTATAGATGAAGGATTTGAAACCCAGAAATTTGAAGTGACTGGCCCTGTGTGGGAAGTAAAAAGGAAAGGATTTGAATCTAGGTTCACTGGTTCTTTCCATTGCATCATGCTTTCTCTTCCATATTAACATAAGCTATTATTATTATTCACTCAATTGACTCTCATTTTTTCAAACATCCCTCCATGAGGGACATGTCCTTGTTCTAAGCATAGGATTATAATGAATATGAGAAGCTTATTGCCCATGCCTTCTAAAAATTCACAAACTAAAGGAAGAGAAAAGATATATTGGTCAATTCCGTATTCTTAATAGTAAATTACATTTACACATTTTAGCCTTCACTCCCTCCCTTTGAAAAACACCTCAACCACCTATAGAGTAATAAATAATAGCTGTTTTGGCCAGTTACCCCAAAGAAGTCAGCTTCATTTACATAGCCTCAATGCTATTTTCCTTTCTTTGTTAAGATATTTTATCACAATGGCTTCAGGGATTAAGATATTGAGCCACATTTGTTTTATCTGTTCAGGACAGGAGGTAGTTTATGGCCATATACATATAAGGGAGCAAGGACCTAAAGAGACAGATTTCTAGCTCCCTCCATCTTTCAAACAATTCATACTGGATCTAAGCCAGTGTATCTATGTTCATATTCCAGGCAGCTATGTGAAGAGTTCTAGGTTCAATCTTTGTCCTGCTGTGGCCATATAGTCCCCATATGAGGCTGGTGAACAGGCTCCTTCTTCTAGATGTGACTCTATTGTCCTTAGAAATACATCCCAATCTCCTTCAAAGCACTCTTCTGTATACAAGAGAATCATGGGGCTTCTCAGGGAGCTGCTCTTCGTACTGAGTCTCCCACCCCCCACTATCTCCAATAATTATACTTTGTCAGAGATTGCACTAAAAATCAGGATTGGTAGGTCACTTACAAGGGTAACTCATAAGAGATAGTGATTGCAGTCTCAGAAATTAATTAGAAATTACTTTTCTTTTTCTGGTCCTTTCTATCTCTTCTTTTGTATTTCTTTGTTTCAGAAGCCCTAATGAAAATTCATTAAGAGACTTTCTCAAAAGAACAATAGGTAGAAGAGAGAAAGGGAAAATGTGAATAGGAGACCAGGAGAAGAAAATGATGAGAAAATAGGAAATAGAGAGAAAAGTGGAATGAGAAAAGAGTTATTACCTTTTATCTTTCAGAAACAGAAGAAAATATAACTCTCTGGAAATGTGGAACAGAGATGTCCCAGTCTGTTCTTCTTTTTTTTCTTAAAATGAACAAATAAATCTTCATATTGACAAGCTAATCTTAATTACCATTATGAAATAAATCCCAGGGAGTATAACTTTCCCCTTCCCTTAAACCACAAAGTCAATTTACATCTCAACTCAGCCTTTTATTGCTATTTCAGAAATGAGTCACTGTTCTTAAGAAGAGAGGGTAATTATATATATATATATATGTATGTATGTATATATATATATATGTGAAGTATATATGTATAGCACTCACATATATGTATATTACAGAGTATATACATGCATGTAGAATGCATGTTTGTATACTAGTAACATATATGTATACATCAATTTTTATATATGTATTTATATGCATGTATATATATCTGCAAGAGAAATTCTCTTTTCAATGGGATAGCTAAATAATTTCATATTCAAGTGTACATTTTAATTCCATATGAAGATGTAAAATATCCAGGAATCCAATTTATGGCTTTAGTTTACAGCAGAGACAAAAAAGAGAATGAGATGTTCAGAAAGAAGAAATCTTTTTGTTGTTTGTTTGGGGAAAGGTCTAAGGGAGTGACCTTGAAAGGTGCTGATCCTAAGGGGGATTGGGGTTCTTTGAGACTAAGTAAAGGCAGTTTTTTTCTTGTAGATGAGAAGGACTTAGTAATTAAAATCATAGATAGCATTAGAGTGTATAAGTTTGTCTGTTCCAACTCATTCATTCATTGAGGCTCATTTGGCAAGCAATATGGTGCAATGGAAAGAGTTCCCAACCTGGAATCACAAGATCTTGACTCTGCCTTTAGCTATTTCTGCTACACTCATGTCAATCAATGAACATTTATTAAGTACCTACTACCTGTGCTAAGTGCCAAGGAAATTAAAAAAGATAAAGGATAGTCCTGCTTTTGGGGAGCTTACAAACTAATGAAGGAGACAGCATGCAAATGGCTAAGCTATGTATAGGATAAATTGGAAGTAATCAAGAGAGGGAATACAGTAATATTATGAGACCAGGAAAGACTTCCTGTAGAAGCCTTTCTGGATCATGTGAATTCAGGTAAATCATATAATCCTTCTTGACCTCAGTTTCCCTTTCTGTAGAGATGATCTCTGAGATCCCTTCTACCCTCGATCTATGATCCTTTAATTCAGGTGAGCTTAAAGTCAGCCAGATAATGAACGACAGAGTTGGAATTTAAATTTAGATTTTCTGCCTTTGACTCTCACTCTTAAGTAGATGATCCCCTTTTTCCTTTTCCCCTCAACCTCACATCTGTGTCTCTCTTTAACTGTGTCCCTTTTCAACAGAATTAGGGCCATTTCTTGTTCTTATAGGAGTAGATGGTGTGAGATCAAAGTGAGCAAAAGTTCTTATGTGGCTGCAGAGGAAAATCAGGGCTTTCCTTTATTTATCTTGACTAACAAGGCATTCCTTATTTTCCTCAGCAATACCTCATTTGTTGACAAATCTTGCCAATTCTTCCTCTAAAATGTCTCCTGAATTTGCCCTCTTCTCTCTCCTCACACAAACACCAGTCTTATGCAGTTACTCATTACCTCTCCTCTGAAAAATTATTACATCCTCCTATTAAGATTCCCAGTTTCCAGTCTTTTCCCTTTCCAAATGTATCCTCCACACCACTGCCAAAATAACTTTCCTAAAGCCCAGGTTTAACCGTGTTACCTTACTCCTCAAGAATTTTCCATGACTCCCCACTGCCTCTAGGATGAAATACAAACTCCTCAGCTTGCCATTTAAAACCTCTCACCATCTTTCTCCTTTCTACCTTTCCAGAAATTGTTCCTAAATTCTAAAACTCCTGCTCTTAGCCAAATTGGCTTTCTTGGGGAACTTGGCATTCTAACTCCTTCCCATGTGCCTCTGCAGCTGTCCTCCAAGCTTGGAAGGCACTCCACCATCATCTCCATCTCAAAAACCCAAGTGTCAGATTATGTGCTGCTTCCTATAGGAATCCTTCCTAATCCAGCTCTCTCCCTCATCAAATTATCTTTAATTCCCATTTCCATTCACTTACTCATGTTGCCTATGAGGATGTAAACTGTTTTTTATTTCTGTCTTTGCATATCCAATTCGTAATACCTAGTAGAGTGCTTGGACATAGTAAATCCATTGTAAATTTTTGTAGATTCAAAGTTAATTATATTAAACAATTGGCTGGAGTTTGCCTTATCATGATAGTCAGAATCCAGCAGTCTCAAGCATTTCCCAATACAATTTAATTCTCCATACAATTTAATTCCTTAGATAGGACTATTGATGATGCTCACTGATTTAGAATTATAAAGAAAAAAAATCCATCTATCTCAACATAAAATAGAGAAAACGCCACAGGGCACTTGGGAATTGGGCTAGGAGATCCAGCAGTGGTTATTAGGGCTGGAACATAAGGTTGGGTATGGGGTAGCTTGGGACTTTGGGAAAGGGTCTAGAAGCAGTGGCAAAAAGATGGGCAAAGGAGAGCCAAAGCAAGATGGTCAAACTGGGATAGAGATTTATTGGGCTTCCTCTGAGGTGGACAGTGTTGATCCCAGGCAGATAGGATGGCAGCAACCAGAGTAGAAGAAAGACCAAAGGATTCATGTACTCCCCAACCCTTGGTTGTAAAAGCAAGTAGCTAAGTATGACTTTTGGGGGGAAGGGGTCTTTTCCCATCCCCCACTCCTCTATCCTTGGAGGACAAGATAAACGCCTTTCCTCAATTCCAAATGTCCTTCACTTTTCTGAGCCTTTGTCACCTTGATTTCTCTCTCCTGAAGAATACTCTTTCCTTCATGGATTTTTGTGATACTACTCTCTCCTTATTCTCCTTCTACCTGTCTTTCTTCTCCCCATCATCCAAATTGTGCCCCCTAAGTTTGGGCCCACTCCACTCAATCTTGGACCTCTTTTTCTCTCTTTACTATCTTTTTTGGTGACTTCATTAGTTCCCATGGTTTTGTTGTTATCTCCTTGCAGATAACTGCCTCAATCTCTCTCCTAAGCTTTAGTTCCACATCACCAGTTAGCTGGACACGTCCAGTTGAATGTCCTGGAGATATATCGACTTCCATGTGTCTAAAACAAGACTTATCTTTCCCTCAAACTCATCCCTTTTCCAAACATCCCTCGCTCTGTAAAGAAGCACCATCAATCTTCTAGTTTCTGTAGCTTCTAATCTTTGTCTTATTCTCAACTGTCCATTCTCCATCACCTCACATTTTTTCCACAAATTGTCATTTATTATTTAAGTTCAAAGACAGGTTAGGAGATGGGGAACATTCAGAACAAAGAGTCAAAAGATGGAGGGAGCAGGGGAAGGAGGTGGGAGATCAGAGCCTCCCACTTCTCATTTTTAATCAGCTTCCCAAATTTGTGTCTCATTCTCTTACACCTCCTATCCCCTGCCCCTGCTCCCTAATCACACAGCCATCACCTTAGCCACCAGGTCCTAATCACCTTTTGCCTTGACTTGTCTCTTAGTTTTAAGTCCCACTCAATCCATCCTTCATCCAAGTAGCAAAATGATTTTCCTCAAGAATGGATCTGACCATATCATTCTCTCCACTTAAAGTCCAGTTGCTTCCTATTTCCTCAAGAATCCATGTCAGATTTAAAAAACCTGTAGGGCTTGACCCCAACCTTTTTATTTATTTATTTATTTTCAGCCTCATAGAGTTCCACAAACTCTTTAATTTAGTCAACCTCGCCTCCTCTCTATCTCATACATGGCTCATCCATCCCCCATCTCTGAGACCAGCTACTGACTATCCTGCATGGCTGGAATACATTGCCTTTTCATCTCTCCCTCATAAAATCCCTCTTTCCCTGTAGCTGAATGTCAGTCTTTTACATCACCTATCCTAAATTCTCCAACTGTGCAGTCTTCCATCATAAAAATCTTGTCTTAATTTTGCATTTATATGTGTATATGTCTGATTTCTTTGTGTTTGTATTCCAAGTGTGTAATACATTGTCTGGCACCTGAGAGACACGATACATGCTTCTTGACTGACTCATGGTTTCTTAGAGCATCCATACCCATTGACAATGTCCTTGGTTAGTAAGTACATAATTAGGGACTCTGAATGATCACAGACTCGGACTACAAGTTAAATAGAGCAGAAAAAACCCTTATGTCAATACAATTAGGATTCCATATAAAATAGGTCCATTTGACTTGGCGACGTGGCTTAATTAACCGAAGGGTGACTCTGATGCTCAGGGAATTCACATATCTGATGGAGAGTACGGAGACAAGGTTTATCAAGCAGTGTGATGAATGGTGGGGATGCGATGTGTCCAATGTTCGGCAGTATGGGGGGCTAAGCTGTCTGAAAGGGCTGCCATCTTCAGATATACAGCCAAGGGAGTCTGAGAAAAGACTGAGAAAATACTGTGTCAACAGTATGAAATTCTACAACACGATAAATACCAAAGGCAGGGTAAAGGGCAAGGAATGGCCATGGTTTAAAGTTCAATTCTAATGAAATAATTAGGAGCTTAGTAGTAATGGAGAGGAGAAGCCAAACTCCTCAAATAGAATTGAATAAAATATCCCAGGAGAGCAATATAAAACGCTCGTTCCTTTCTAGGTTGGTTCACATTTTAAGTGATAAGATATCAAAGCCCAGATAAATCCACTAATCAAGGCTGTAAACAATTAAAATCTTCCTTTATATAGGGGACTGTATCAGAACTATGAAGACAATGCCAAAAAAGAAACATAAATTGAAGTCAGCTATTTGGATCTGGGAAGTGTTTAGGCTACCCAGCCAAAAGTCAGAGAGCAAAAAGTCTAAACTGAGCTGATAACAACTGATCATTAATTAGAACTGAAGCCAACTATCTCAGGCTAGAGAAATGTCTAGGCCAGTCAGCCAAAAGCCAGAAAGCCAAAGGTCCAAGTTGGGTTCATAGAAATTAATCATAAGGCAAGACTACTGCCCAAGCAGTCCCAGTAGGGTTTGGGGGCCCATGGAAAGGGAAGGGGAGCCTGAAGTACATGGTAAGGATGTTTATGAACAAAGTAGAGCCAAAAGGAAGGCTTCCTTTGCAAAAGTTTGCTTTGGGGCCAAAGATTCAAACTTAGGAATTAATCATCGCCATCAAGTTCAATCCTTTAAGATAAACTGAGCAAAACATAAGATTACATGATCATATACTATCTTTAATGAAAGGGGTTTCCCACTTAATTGAGACCAGAATATTAAAAAAAATCAGGAAATATAAATTCAATGGAGATGGAGGAGGATGCAATGGAGGTAATCATGGTGATTAGAAAAATAAAATGTGGAAAATGGATAGTTTTGTAGTTAAAATCATTGATAACGAAAACAATTAATTAAAGAGTTGGCTAGTTCAGTTGACCTCAGACTTGTAGTCAAAAAGATGGGAGTTTACAGTCTGCCTCTGACATATTAGATGTAATAATACAAGCCACAGATTTTCTGGCTACCCCAGTCAAGTCTTGAAGAAATTATGGAGCAGATGAACGACATTGATATGAGTTTGTAACACTACAGGTCCAAATCATTTAGACAAACATCCCTACCATCTTCATTACCACCCAAACCTCCCAAATAATCACAAGCTAATAGTATCATGAAGAATCTCTAGATAAAGTCAAAATTTATTCAGATAAAGAAGTACCAACTTCCAGGGTCTGGATGTTCTGGCAAAGTTTGTGAGCTATTTCATAACCTTCTTATTTTATATTCAAGGCCATTGCTTTTGAATATTCATTCAATAAACATTTATTAAGTGTTAGATGCTAAGGGCAGGAATCTAAACATCTTTGCCCTCAAAAGAAATTTGTGACAAATACATAGTAAGTATAATAAAAGTAAGGAGGGAGGACAAGGAAAAACTCTAGATAAAGTACTATAAGAATATTTGAAAAGGAAGAGAAATCTTTTAGTTTCTAACTGCTAACTGAATCTTGACAGAAGAGAAAGGCTCTGAAGTGGAGAGAGAAAAGGAAAAAATGTCCAAATGCACAGTGGTAAGAGTGCTAGGTAAAAACCTTGTAGAGTGTGTGGTGGAAAGCAATAGGAAATAAGATTGAAAAGACAGATTGTGGACAGAGACCTGGAAGGCATCCAGGCTTCCAAGGTACAGGAGTAAGAAGGAACTAACAGAAAGAGAGTGAGAAGAGGGCAACGGAAAAGCCAAGGACCATGAGAGGATTCGTAAAGAAGAGTATGATCGAAATTGAATGTTTGAGGTCAGATTTGAACTCAGATCTCCATGGCTCTGGAGAAAGCACTCTAGCTACTGAGCCAACCAGATAAACCAGGTATAGAGTGTCCTTTATAGAAGTTTGGTCAAGAAAAAATTCAGAAAAAAATGGAGATAAAGAGGGAATGATGGCTAGGAAAAAGGTAATAGCTAGGAAAATAGATAGGAGAGAGCTTGGATGATAGCTTGAGGGGATGGTTGGATCGTGGGATTTTTTTTAAGGAGAGGTGGATTACTAATTATGTTTGTTGGCAATGGAGAAGAAGCTATTAAGGATGGAATGATTGATGATGAGAAATATGATTATTCCTTCCACACTGTGACTTTTCCCATCATGGTTTTACTATATCTTGGATGAGTATGAGAATTTAGGGGGAGTTTTGCAGAAGTGCAAATGATGCAGGAAAGCCAGCAGATAACAAAGAGTCTGTCACCAAATGCTTAATCTAAATTTTACGGTAAATTAATATAAACATCCCATAAAAGAAAAAAAACAATCATACTTCTTTGGTGCTAATGGAGAACCAAAATATTTTATATAGATTTTCCAGATCACGGGGGTGGGGAGGGGATGTGAGTGCTATACTCCTAACCCTTGTGATGTGGAAAAGATAACTATATAGGGATCAATGGGAAAAGTTCCCAGGAGAAATAATAAGTAATGAGTTAAAAAGCACAAATAAAAGCCTTATCTTTGAAAACAAGAGTTACCTCATCCTCTGAGAGGAGGAGTAAAGATGGGGAAAGATCTTGAGGGGAAGGAAGCTTATGTAAATTTTCTCAATAACTAGTCTACATGAGAATGAATATCATTTATTGAAACAGAAGAAACAGATAATCTAATGTCTTCATTTCACAGAGAAGAAAACTGAAGGCAAGTAAGATTAATGGACTTTTCCAAGATCACTCAGGTAGTAAGGGGAAGAGCTCTGATTCTAAATCTAGCTCTTTCTACTGCACCACACTGCCCACTAAAGCTGTTGGAAAGGGAAGCTTGATAATTCACCTTTTTGTACTTTAACTATCACTGATCCTCAATGGCTTCTGTCCCTTAACTGCCAAAAAATGAGCTTAACCACCACGAGGTGTTCCTGATCAAGAGACTGATCTGCATTCCTGAAAGTTCAACAACTCCCTCTGTATTCCACCCAAAACCCAAGGAAGCAAGGCAAATGTCAGGCTCTCTATAGCTCCCAGACAACTGGCTATCTCCATCCCTTACCTCTACTCCTTGGGTGGGTGATGGTATATGCTTGTTAATGCAGGATTCCGGTTAGATTCTTATGGTTCATGTCTCCTTCCACCAAAAACTTTATCTTTCTTCAGCCTGGTATATTTCACACCAACATAATGGGGTTTGTTGAATAATCATCGCTTAATGAATATAGTTATTTATTAATAACCATAAAAGTAAATGGAATAAAAATCAAGTATATTAAAATAACCACCATTCAGGATGGGTGCCTCCCAAATCTAGACAGCCCTAAACATTTTAATCAATGAACAAGTATTGGGAAAATCCAGGAATTGAAAGACCTCTATTTGAGAAGTTAGGTTTAAACCTTCTCTTGCCAGTCTTGAATAGAAAGGGAATGACATCTACTTAGCTCTAGTCCTGGTTGTCTGGGTGATCTAGATCCTCAGTAATTCTTAATGTGTATGTTTTACTCTTCCATGACTCTAAACCTGGTAGTTTGGACAAACTAGGTCAGTACTGTCTACTGATAGTACTGTTATTGCTGGGTTCCCCCCTTGTTTTTCTTTATTCCAGCACGTGCAAAAATCATGTTTCTCCAAGCATACCCAGCTTCAACAACAGCCGAGTGAGAAAAAAGGCATCCCTCTCTGCTATTACCCTGGATCTATTTTTTCCTTCTTTCTCCTTTCCACGTTGTACTTTTGCCACGTCCTCCTACATCACATCGCTTGGATAAGGTCCATCTTCCACATGTTAAACCAGCAGATGAAGATGGAGAGAGAAGGGGGCTTCCGACTGTAGGTCGGGGACGTGACCATTTCTCAGAAGAGCAATGGAAAATCAGCTTTGTCTATCCTGTGTCCCGTGTCTTATTCACATGTTAGGGAGGTTGGAGTGTTTGTTTTTGTTTTTCATTTTTGCTATTGCTCTCTAAGACCTTATGCATTCCTCCCCATCCTGCTTGTTTTATGTACTTTTCCAATTGTAATATGGAGATGTGTTTACAAGTCTAAGATGCCCTTTAAAAACATTTTCATCCTAACGCCGGCACATTTTCTGGATCTTCTGTCTGCCTCTCATGGCAGACCAATTTCAGAGCCCTGAAGAGTCGATTAGAATTTGCACGTTCCTTTCTGCTTTGGCCCTTCTGATTAGTGGCAGGCCAGGAAGGAGGTCTTTAAATTCCACTATTACAGAATAAAAGGGAACAGACCAAATTTATTAATAATTTCATTATTTACTCTTTGGTGAAATTCTCTAAATGGAGTTGCCTGGCTATAAAGTATAAATGTTTGTATTTAATGAAAAAAAATGACTATTTTTAAATCCCCAAAATAGAACATTAACACTCAAACTACTGGATATACTAAGATTAATGAAGACATATTGTTTCTCAATCCAAGAATTTTTCCCTTTGAAAATGCATATTTATTTATGTATTAAATATATATTTTTATTTATATTTATACATTTACATCTATTTACATATATAATAAAATTATATATATTATATATAATAAATATAATAAAATTATATAATATATATATATTTACACACAACATAATATTATATATAATATAATAACACATGTATTCTATTATCTATTATAGAAAATATGCTTATTTTATATATTAAATACATAATTAGACTTTTGGCTCCTATGGGGCAGGGACTATTTCTTCAGCTTCCTTGCAGATAATACAGGTTTCTATGATTGGCTAACTAACTGTTAGCTATATGTCATATCAGACGAGCTGGGTTTAGCACAGTCACTCACCATGCAAGAGCCAGTACCTAGATTCTGAAAGGGAGCCTTGTCTAATTTCAACTGTTTTGAATGCAAAAATAGCTTCGGGACTACTCGTAGGATGAATTACCACCTGAAGACACACTAATCATCTTGTTTCCCCCTGGAATCCTCTAACAATTTCTGAATTTCAATATATGCTTTAAGATAAATAATGTCTGTAAAGTGCTTTGTAAACCTGAAAAACACCATTTAAACATCAGTTATTCTTATCGAAAGTGATTTGATCATGTCGTGGGACAAATGTTTTTCTCTTTGGAGGAATTTATTTCTGGCTTTCCAACCACTCTGTCAACAAGTATTTATTGAATACCTATTCAGCACGAGGCTAGGTGAAATAGAATGGGAGTCTATGGAAAAATAAGGTTTGAGATATTGCCGTCCCCCCTTCCCCCAAACTCTCCCACCACTCTGTTCCCTATGGAGTAATGGTTACTGATGGAGCTGGGCTCACCACTTATATTTTGGGGAGTCTAAAATGATCTGTACTAACCTTCATGTGCTATTGATGGTATAAACACTGGATGAACTTTTAGCTCATTTGAGAGGAAATCTCGTCATCCTCTCTTGTCAGAGAGCCGGACTGAAGGAGCAGTCCCTGCTAACTTTGTTTTGTCCTGCTATGCTAAAAGGGGGTCCATCCCCAAAGATAGTGGGAGCTGGAAGTTATGGACTTCAGGTGCAGCTGGCCAGCTGGATTTGCTGGTATCATGTGAGGTAATGCTCCAAAACTTCAAGGGGCTGAAATTTCATCCGTGTGAGTATTCTTTCCTCCAGTGTAGATTGTGACCTTTCCATAAATTAGTAGATGACCTGCAAGAGTTGTGATGGCTGAAAAATTCATTACCCTGCATCCAACCTGGTGAGAGAACTCCTTGCTCAGATGGAGGGAACTTAGTCTGTTTCTGGGTCCATGTGTGAAGGTTTTCCAGTTGGTTGGACACGGCTAGAGCCTGCATCTTGCTGGGAGAGTCTGAGAATTCAGGATCATTTCCATGCTGCAGGGCGAGGTGATGAGAGAGTTTTGACTAGGATGTAATAACTAGAACTAGATGTCTGGTCGGGGGGGGGGGGAGAGAGATAGAGAGACAGAAAGATAGTGAGAAAGACAGAGATACAGAGACAGAGAGAGACAGACAGACAGACAGCAAGAGAAAGAGAAAGGAGAGAGACAGACAGAAAGAGACAGAGAGAGACAGAGACAGAAAGAGACACAGACAGAGAAGAGAGAGACACAGACAGACAGAGACAGAGAGAGACAGAGACAGAGAGACAGAGACAGAGAAGAGAGAGACAGAGAGAAACAGAGAGACAGAGACACAGAGAGACAGAGACAAAGACAGAGAGACAGACAGACAGACAGTGAGAGAGAAAGAGACAGAGAGACAGAGACAGAGAGACAGAAAGAGAGACAGAGGCAGAGACACAGAGATAGAGAGACAGAGAGACAGAGACAGAGAGAGACAGACAGCAAGATAGAGAGAAAGGAGAGACACAGAGAGAGACAGAGAGAGTATAAGGTGGGGTGCTTCCTTCCTTCTATAGTGCCTTTTCTATGCCCTATTATTCTGCCTATCTGGCTGGCCCGAGAGTAGGGAATAAATCAGAATGACTAAAAGTAAAGGTAAGAGCAAGAGAAGGAAAGGTAGATCAGGAGCCCTACTTCCTCTCTCCCTCTGAACTGCATCTGTTTTGGATTGTGATTTCTGGGCTCCACTGCCCCAATTTCTTTTGCTACTTTTCTTCTTCCCATCTTATACTTATCTCACAGTCTTACCACAGTGACTGGATGTCTTCCAGCATTCATTTAAAAATGTCTGCATGTATATAACCTATATGCTGTCTTGGGAAGAGAAGAGGAAGGGAGAAAAATTTGAAACTCAAAATATTTTTAAAAAGTGAATTCTGAAATTTTTCTTTATAGGTAATTGGAAAAATAAAATATTATTAATCTATAAAATGTATGCATGGATGGATATTCATATAGATTTTATATGTCTATATGCCTATATAAATTATGGACTATATGTATCAAGGTACACAAACACATGTGTGGGGGGTTTCTTTTATTTCCAAATATTTTATTCCCTTCCTATCACAGGGAGCATCCCATATAATAAAGACCCTCCTCTATTATTTTACAAAGTCCTTCTTCCTAGATCTCTTCCTCTCACATTCCCTCCATTTTCTGGTGATCACTGATACCTAATTTTCTCCTGAAGATACCACATCTCTTGGCACTTTTTACAGGGTTAGCTGAATCCTAGTAGTGATTCCGGGCACTGGTTGATAGAAGCATATCAATGTGTTTCACAGCACTGTTACTATATTAGTGGCAGCAATTTTCACTAATTTAAAATTGGACAAGAACCTCTCAGATCTAGTTGCTCTGGGAAAATCCACCAAGATTCCCCAACTTCTAGTTCTTAGAATCATTGAATTACTTAAGCATCTCTGCCATCTCCAAAATAACAGATTATTGAAATGAGTAATGTATGTTTTCTAGGAATAATAGAGTGAAATATTTTTACCACTCAGTATTCAACATGTAAATTTACTTTACATATATGTACATATATTATAAAATTTACATATATATGTCAATTTCAAAAAAGTAGAATATATCTGTGTGTGAAATATATGTACATATATATATATACATGTATACATACATATAGAAATTATTCAGTCACATATCAATCAATCAATCAATCAATCATCTCTTTCCTTACACTCAAATCAGTAGTAGCATATATGAATACCAAAATTTTATCTTATATTTGATTTCTTGATGAATGATAGTTTTTTTGAACTGGTTTTTCTGACTTTTTTTCTGGTTGCTGATACTTTCTCAATGGAACTTGACAAGTGCTGAATTTCCTGGTCTTGCAGTTTCTCTCCACAGTAGAATGGGCCAAATGTCATCAGCCTCACCATAGGGAAAGAGTAAAAGTTTTCATTGTATCCAATTGATACTGTTCAATGTCTTATATGAGAAAACGTTTTTCCTTACTGATTGAGAGAAGTAACTATTATCCTAGGGATTATAAAAAATATATAAAATTTTAAAGGTTATAGATTTTGTTTGCTTTCCCCCCCTGCCACCCAACATAACCACTCACTTATGTTTTAATTTCTATGGATGGATTAGCATTGAAAATATTTAGGAAGAGGAAGCAAAGGCAGATGCATGGGAAGATTTAGAAGAGAAGATACCAGAAAGAAATATCTGCTAACAGATACTCAGTAATATAGATTACCAAATGTAAACTAGCAGAGAGAATCAGGTCAGTTGATGATCCTTAGAGCTAGGAGTTTGGGATCTTTAGAAATGAACAGAAATGCTACGTATAGCGGGGGATTTTGATTTTTCAAATTCAATAATATTTTATTTTTCCAACCACATGCAAAGATGGCCTCCAGCATTTCCCTCTGTAAGACCTTGAGTTCCAAACCCTCTTCTTCCTCCCTATCCTATCTCCCTTTACCTCCCTGACTTCCCCCAACCCCAATTTGGCAAGCAAGCTGACTTAGGCTACATATGATCAATCATCCCAAACATATCGCCGTATTAGTCATGCTGTAAAAGAAAAATCAGAGCAAAAGAGAAAAAACACAAGAAAAAAAAGCAAACAAGTGAAAAAAGGTGAAAATAGTGTCTTTTGATCTACATTCAGCCTCCATAGTTCTTTCTCTGAATGCAGATGGCATTTTCCATCCCAAGTCTATTGGAATTGTCTTGGATTAAGGTATTGCTGAGAAGAGTCATGTCCATCACAGCTAATTATGATATAACCTTGTCATTACTGTATACAACGATCTCTTGGTTCTGTTCACTTCACTCAGCATCAGTTCATGTAAGTCTTTCCAGGCTTTTCTGAAATCAGCCTGCTCATCATTTCTTATAGAACAGTAATATCCCATAACTTACCCAGCCATTCTCCAACTAATGGGCATCCACTAGTATCCAGTTTTTTTGCCACTAGAAAAAGGGTTGCTACAAACATTTTTGCACATGTGGGTCCTTTCCCTTCTTTTATGATCTCTTTTGGGATAAGGACCCAGTATGGCACTGCTGGACACAATTTTATAGCCCTTTGGGCATAGTTGTAAATTGCTCTCCAAAATGGCTGGATCAGTGCACAACTCCACCAACAATACATTAATATTCCAATCCATATGTTTATGTACATATGCTTTTCTGAATTCAGCCCACTCATCCTTTCTTATAGTACAATAATATTCCATTATATTCATACAGCACAATCCATTCAGCCATTCCTCAGTTGATGAGTAATCACCTAATCTCCAATTCTGTGCCATCACAAAAAGAATTGCCACAAATATCCTTAGCAGGGGATTTTGAAAAAAAAATAAAGTCTTTAATTTTGACTGAAATTATTGCAGTGCACATGGAAACCTTTCCTTTGTCTTTCCACATAGAAGTATCTCTTTTCCACATCTTATATATCTGTCTGATTTGCTGGAGGAATTCTCATGCTTTTGATGTTTTCTGGCTATCAAAATAGCCCTTATTCTGTCTGTTACTTGCTTACATTTAGCCCCAAATTCATTAACCCCTTTAAAATCTGATTAGTGATAATAAACAAGAATTCACAAAGAATTACTGGTTTCTTATTTTCACTACATTCCCAGTCCTCATTAACCAAGAAACAAATTATATTTATCCCTTCCTCCATATTTTTTCTCATTTTGTCCCTCATTGCCCATTCTAGTTTCCTGCCAATCTGAATTCTACCCATTTGTCAAAGACATATCTGAAATTTTACCCCCTTCGTGAAGGTATCAAAAACAAACAAATTAACCAATGTTGGTTCCCAGTGATTTTTCTTCTCCGTCTTTCAACACTGCGAACATATTTTGATAATATTGTCTATATTAAAATTTCTATTTTTTCCTAACAGTTTTATGTATATCAGCAATCTCCAGGAAAACAAAGACATTTGAAACTCATAGCAGGTAGCACCTCCAAGCTTTTGGTTAATGACCTTCTGCAATTGTGTACACCCAACAGGGACTTAGAAATTGTTGATAGTGAGATAGGGAACTCATGGCTTCCTCTCCAATTTCTTGGTCATAGATAATAGAGTCACCTTTAAGCTTCCTATTTGTGGCTATTTTGGAGACTGATATTCAGCACACTAGACAAAAAGGTAGTTAAAAAACAGGCTATTTAGCAGGTAAAATGTGTCCCAAAAAACGTAGTCTGTTCATTCAAGGAGACAAGTCTGTCTCCTTTCTTATATTTTATGAAACCCTTACCCACCCTATATAATCACTCAAATATCCATGTGTTCACATGGGGATTCTGGTCTCAGCTAATCCAGAACTGCCCTCAAGAAATCCACCAAAGAGTGATCAAAAATGCGAAAAGGAACACCCAAGAGTCATTCCATTTGCCAAATTATTGTGCAAAAGCAGCCATCAACATTCATAGGGTTGTATTTAGGACTAAATAGAGAAAATGATAGGTTGGCAAGAGTAAAGGAAATGGCTGGCACTATTTCCTGAAATAGCAGAAGGGGATATTTTCTATTTTTCAGAACAAGTAATGAGCCTGAGACAGAGCAAAAAATGATTTTGCTGCCAAACTTTTTTGTTTGAAATAATAAGAGATCACCAACAAACTCTCTAGAATTTTAACTGTGACTGGCGATAAGGATAACTTTCTTCAAATACCCCAAGAACTTACCAACAGATGGCACTATCCTGTTTCCTTTGTGAATTTACATAGAAATACAGATTAATAACCATCAAGTTGGAGTTCAAATTTTGGTACATCCAGAGAATCTATCTTACCATTTCTAACTGAATATTTTGGGTTTTAAAGTGTTTTCACATTCATTTGATAATACTGTCAAAGTTCCTGATACCCGATAAGCCCTCAAAAGTAATCCAAGGAAATAAGATTGAAACGAGTATGAGTAGCTTTTATCTATTATCTATTAAGATGTTTTTTTTAATATTATGATGTCAAATTCTCTTGAGAAAAGAAAACAAATTGTTTAATATCATCTTAAAGTCATTAAAAGCAATTCATGTTCTATGACACTCAAAGCAAGTATACTGGATTTTAATCAGAGAGCTTGGATTAAAACCCTAACTGCATTTATTCCCTGTGTCACCCTGGACATGTCACTTAATCACTCTGGATGTCACTGCCCTTGAGATCACCTCTAATGTCACATTTTAAATCTATGATTCAGGCTGCCAAGTCCCAAATATGATCTGCAGTCTTTTTTTTTTTTTTTTTTAGAGATTCTATATTCTCTTTCCTGTAAATACAGAATATTTACATTGGAAAAAAAATGGTAAATATACACCATACCTCTTTTAGTATGAACATTTTCCTTGTGCAGACCAAAGAATGCATTTGAGTTATTTTTTTCTTTCTAAGCAGGAGGTAAAAATAATGTCTTCTGGGTACTGTTATTTTCTTAATATTTTGTTGTAATTTGATTAATTTCACATTTGCCAGATGTATAATACCATATTTTACTGGAAACATTTTAGAATTCGATTAGATTTTTAAAAAAAGTTAATGGGACTATGGAAAGGCATCAGACTTGCAGCTCTGATGATTCAAGTCTCTTTCATGCACCGAACACAGAAATAGCATCAAGATAGACATATTTAATTGTCCACAGTGTTCCAAGTTTATTCCTGAGTCTTGGTTGAACAGAAAAACCTACTTGCAAGTCATTTTTAAGAAATTTATGATTACATGGTTGATAAATCCAGTAAGACAACCTGAATTTTGTCATTAAATGGAAGAACTGAGCAAAAAGAAAATCACTCTACAATTAGCTGGACATTAATAGAACGAAATAAGATTGGACCTGTCTCGAGTTCCCACTATAGTTGGTAATTTATTGTTGTTGATCCTGATAATGGAGCTAGATTTCATAATTAAAATACAGAAATAAAAGAAATGTAGTATTTGGGGGGCAATCCCTCTCAGTCCATATTCAGGTTCCTCAGAAAAAGCGCCTAAGGTTAATCCATGAAACTAAATCCCAACTGATGTATTCAGCTTTAATAGTCAGCCATTGAATATAGTCAATTGGCTCAAAATAAAGTTATTTAAGAAAAATAGAGTAGCGGGGAAAGTATCTATAGAACATCTTCCCCATCAACTTTGGGTTTTGTAGACCATCCCCTGCCTGAGGAGTATCCTAATTCAGTGCAGAGATTTTGTTTTACAAGAAGACTGCTCTCCAGTGATGAATTTGGGGGAACTGATGGCCAAGGAAATGTGTGTTTCGTGTGTGTGCATGTGTTTGTGAGTGTGTGTAGGGAGGGAATTGTCACATATTGAAATCTCATCCCTCTTGATTGGTGATCCATTTGGTCCTCATAGTAATTGATTACTATAAGGTGGAAATTGGCAGATCTCATTTAGACAGCTACATGGATTAAGCATACCCAATATTGCACAAAATATTAATGTGAGTAAAGGAATAGAAACTCAGGAAAAAGTTTACACATTTAAAAATACATCGCTTCAATAAAACTCCATTTTTAATTGTCAAAAACCTACCTTTCCCAAGATGAAAGCTTAAGTATACCATGTTCCTTGAAATCTGAGCTTTTTAATTTATGAAACAGAAACAGTTTTCAGCCTGTCAGCCCTGCTGAGGTGTGTTTGACACTTAATGGGACATGGCTGTTTTTGTGATGGGTAAACTTTTAGGTTTAGGGAAATCTATCAACTTACTTGTGAACTTCTATAGGGCCCCCTTAAAGTCTCCTGGGGATAAACTCATCAATGTAGTTAATCTTAGGCTTTGTACTCAGACATTCCAGATATGTTAGATAAGTTCAGTTAGGAAACTCATCAGTAAAGAGAAGAAGCGCGTCTCTATAATTGTTTGCTGTCATATAGATAAACAACCAATTGATTGACAGGATGTGTTCTTTTTCTATTGATTCTCTTGGCATTGCAAGAATATAACCCATGTAGTAGGGAATGATTTTTGTTGTGAAATCAATTATTAAAAAATACTCATTCACTGTTTATAAATATTAATATAAAGTTTGTAATCTCTGTCACAGCTAGGTGATAGTGGATAGAATGCTAAGCTTGGAGTCAGGAAGATATCTTTCTGAATTCAAAACTGACCTCAGATACTTAATAGCTGTGTGACCTCCCTCTCTCCTTTCCTTCCTTCCTTCCTTCCTTCCTTCCTTCCTTCCTTCCTTCCTTTTCTCTCTTTCTCTCTTTCTTTCTCTCTCTCTCTCTTTCTTTCTTTCTTTCTTTCTTTCTTTCTTTCTTTCTTTCTTTCTTTCTTTCTTTCTTTCTTTCTTTCTTTCTTTCTTTCTTTCTTTCCTTCTTTCTTTCTTTCTTTCTTTCTTTCTTTCCTTCTTTCTTTCTTTCTTTCTTTCTTTCTTTCTTTCTTTCTTTCTTTCTTTCTTTCTTTCTTTCTTTCTTTCTTTCTCTCTCTCTTTCTTTCTTTCTTTCTTTCTCTCTTTCTTTCTTTCTCTCTTTCTTTCTCTCTTTCTTTCTTTCTTTCTCTCTTTCTTTCTTTCTCTCTTTCTTTCTTTCTCTCTTTCTCTCTTTCTCTCTTTCTCTCTTTCTCTCTTTCTTTCTCTCTCTCTCTCTTTCTTTCTCTCTTTCTCTCTTTCTTTCTCTCTCTTTCTTTCTTTCTTTCTTTCTTTCTTTCTTTCTCTCTTTCTCTCTTTCTTTCTTTCTTTCTTTCTTTCTTTCTTTCTTTCTTTCTTTCTTTCTTTCTCTCTTTCTTTCTTTCTCTCTCTCTTTCTTTCTTTCTTTCTTTCTTTCTTTCTTTCTTTCTTTCTTTCTTTCTTTCTTTCTTTCTTTCTTTCTTTCTTTCTTTCTTTCTTTCTTTCTTTCTTTCTTTTTCTTCCTTTTCTCTCTCCGTGTCTCTCTTTTTGTCTCTGTTTCTTTCTCTGTCTCTGTCTCTGCCTCTGTTTCTCTCTGTCTCTGTCTCTCTTTCTCTCTGTCTCTGTCTCTGTCTGTCTGTCTGTCTGTCTCTCTCTTTTCTAAAGGGAGAAGTGAACATCTAAGGGAGAGGGTGGGGAGGAGAATGGAATCCAAATAAAATAATTCATGACTTTCAAGAAAGGTGATCATAAAATTACACCTAATGGAAAAACAAAACCAAATGTCAAGCAAGTGCTATGCTTTTAAATGAAAGTTTTCTAAAGAAAAAAAGGCCTTTATGTAGGAACTTGTTATTATTTTTCCATGTTGTAATCTAACCTCTGTCGTCTAGCTACCTTGTCAAAAAATATGTTCTAATGTTTTCATTCAAGTGGCTTAAATTATGTAATGTGAAAATGAATAATGACCACAAGACTGATGACTGATTTCTTTCGAGAAATTTTATTTCATAGGTTGGTTGATTTGGATAGTATTTCCTTTAGGTAATGTAAATATGAGCATATAAAAATTAATTGTAGTTAACATCATACATGCCATAAATTAATTGTGTAAACCCTGCACACAAAGGTTTCCCTTTTAAAGCACCAATCACTTTTTATTATAACCATTTTGGATGGAAATCTTCCTGAAAGTATTATATACTTCCCTGCCTTCTTAAACAGTTAACTAAGATATAATTGAACCTCTTCTTCATAGTCCAGATGTAGCGATGAGTCTATCTGTTATTGTTCAGTTGTTCAGTGTGACTCTTCATGACTCCATATGAGTTTTTCTTGGCAGAGATACTGATGTGGTTTGCCATTTCCTTCTCCAGTGGATTAAGGCAAATGGAGGAGGTTAAATGACCTGACCAGGATCACAGAGTTAATGAATGTCTGAGGCTGGATTTAAACCAAAACCTCCCCGATTGCAGACCCAGTGTCCTATCCACCAAGTCTTCTAGCTTCATATCTGCTCTTAAACTGGGATTTAATGCAAGGATGCCCTCATATAGTGATGCTATAAGAATTTGCTGAGTAAAGTAGAACAATTTGTCCCTCTTCTATTTAGCTTCAGATTGCTCTGTTTATGGAAATCTTGGGTCTGTTTTTAATAGTTTCTCTGTCTTTTCCTTTGTTGGTCTGTTTCCTTTTTTTTTTTTCCAACTCATCTCTCCAGAATAAGTCATTACTAGAGGGTTCCAGATGGTCAAGATGCAATTGTAATTTTGCCTACAATTGGATTTGTCACATTTGTACAGTAGTGAAGGATTTATAAAATGAATTTTCAGCAGCATGGAAGATGTTAGGTATAATTAATTTTGAATACTAGTGTTTACCTGTGAGAAGTCCCTCTTTTCTATTTTAATTTGCTGCTTCTTTTCTGAGGATAACCAAATTTGTTAGAATGATGTGTAAAATAAGAATAAATAGGATCTGAATTAGAACCAGATGGATTTGTGTATAAGTAAAACTCTGGTGCACTCATTTTGTGATATCTTTTTCAGCTGTTTAAAAACATTTTTTTTTTTTGCTTCTTTACTGGTTTTTAGCAATGCTCAAGGTAGGTAAGGTTGCTAGACAGCTGAGTTCTATAGAAGTGAAGCGTAGCTATCTGGAATATAAAGGATTATGGGATCTTAAATTTAGAGCTGAAAGGGACTTTAGAGGCTACATAATACAACCTCTGAACTTTACAGATGAGGAAACTGAGTCCCAGAGAGGCTAAGTGATTTGTCCAAGTCACACAGGTGTTAAGTAGCACAACAATAGGTGAACCTGGATTCTCTGACTTAAAGGGCAGCTAGGTGGTGCCATAGAGCACGGAATGCTGGATCTAGAGTCAGGAGGATTCATCTTCATGAGTTCAAATCTGACCTCAGACACTTCCCAGCTGTGTGACCCTGCACAAGTCATCTAACCTTGTTTGCCCCTGAAAGCTGATGAAATGGGCTGGTGAAAGAAATGGCAAGCCATTGCAGTATCTCTGCCAAAAAAAACCTAAATGGGGTCACAAAGAGTTGGATGGGACCAAATAACTGATTTTAAATCCAGCAGCTTTTTGGAATCATTGAGTCTTTGTCTTATGCCATGAAAAAATCCTGCCAATAAGTCTAGTCTCTGTAATGACGGCAAATGAGTAGGATGCCCCAAGACCTCACTTATGTGGTCTTATTCCAGATGGATGAGTTTCTCCTTGAAGCAGAAATAACCAGAATGAGTAGAAGGAAGCCAAAAAAAGTCCCCTTCCCCTTTTCTTCACTTGGAAGCTGGAATCAAAGAGTTGCACAGAATGTATGTGTATGTGTGTGTGTTTAGTTTTGCATAAAAATACAAAATGGGTTCAATAACAAATTAAGCACCTCCAGAGAGTTCCTTAAGGATGCTATCACAAGCATGTGTATACTTATAAATTATGATGAGGAGCTGTCATGTAACCTGGAAACTGCTTCTGTAGGTGCTGAAGCTCCTGCCTCCTTGGCAGGAACAGTCAACAAGGAGCCAAGAAATACAATTTTCATCAACTGAAGTCCTTGGTGCTATCAAATGGTTCTGCATCAGAAACAGAACTGCTCATCAGTGGAAATGACATTCACAAAGTTGCCTTACTTTCCACTCTGTCAGATCTTTCAAGGACCATGGGACTTTTCTGACCCAAAACCTCTATGTCTTGTTGCCTCCATGTGAGAGTGGGATATTTGATTTTTCTACCTGTATCTCTAGTACTTTGCACTTAGTAAGCATTTAAAATCTGTCCATTCATTCATTTATAATGATGTTGGGTACTTAAAAAATAAATAAAGACAATGATGGTTCAGTCATTATATTCAACCATAGGTTGTTGAGATTGGATGTACACAGATATTATTTTCTTGCGCAGGGATCATGCTTTTATAAATCTGAACCAAATAAAGTTAGCTGGTCTAAAGGGGATTGAACTTGTGTCCTTTCTCTAATTAGCACCATGCTTTAACTAAATATAATTTTATGATGAGTAGCATAAATAACCCTACTTTATATAAAATCTCAACTTTAAAAACCCCTACTTCATATAGTTATTTTATTCTAAGCTACTCAATAAGATTTTAAAGCAAACCATTAGTTGTTCTGGTTTTGTTTGGGGGCTAGGTCTACCTATCTCACAGTAGCAAAGTACCTCAGAGGATCGAGCCCTGGGCATGGAGTCAGGAAGACCTGAATTTAAATTCAGCTTCAGACATGCACTAGATGTGTGACCCTGGATAAGTCACTTAACCTGTTTGCCTCAGTTTCCTCATCTGTAAAATGGGCTGGAGAAGAAAACCGCAAATATCTCAGCTGAGAAAATCCCCAAAAATGATCATGAAGAGTTGGACATGATTGAAACAACCTAACAACAACAACAACAGCTCCCTATCTCACCTAAGCTGGAAGTGCAGCAGCCACTAATTTCCTGAGACCAATAGTGATAGTTATTGGAGCTCTGATTTGCTTTCTTTCAGATCTGGGCCAATTTGTCCCACTTTAAGCAGGCTGGTGACTGCCCCCTCCTAAGGTCTTGCCATATTAGTGACATTGCAGATATACAATTGGTTCAATTCACTGAGCTCTTGAGCTCACACAATCCACTAGACTCAATTTGTCCAGAGCAGTCATTAAAGGCTAAATTTTCAGTTTAAAACAGACTTTTGAAGACAATCAAGAGCAAGAGGGTAAGACTATGGGCAGAGGAAAGTACTCTTCATGCTTTCCTTGCCCTCTTCAAAAAAAAATGCACAATGTATCCTGTACTTTCTCCTAGAATACAAACTGTAGCGCAGGAGTGGCTGATCATTACTCCATCAGCTCATTTCCTTTGCTACTCAAAATCCTTGAGAATTCCAACTCCGTGGGGATTTCCACAAATAAGGTCTGGCTTCCTTTTTTATTTTCTTCTCTGCCAGCTGTCAAAAAGAACCTCCTCATCGAAAGGAGTAAGGTTATGGGGAATCTCTAAACTTGTCAAGGACATCTCAGCTATAAGGAGAAGCAGATTAGTTTAATTTCTATTTATTCAGGGAAGTGTCACTATATTGTTCATTCTCTGGAAGAATGTCAAGAGTTCTGCTTCCATAGATTATATCTCACGGATGTGTTATGGAATCATAGATCATTGGAAAATGTCTTAAACACCAACTTGTGTTTGGGCTTGGGCTTGGAATTTATCATGTACTGGCCTTAGGGGAATCTGGCACTTTGGCTTAAAAGGGACACTGATAAACTGGAACATGGCCAGAGGAAGATGAATAGAACACTGGAGGAGACTAGAAACAAAGGTTTCTGAGGATTGGAGGAACTGGGATGTTTAGTCTGAAGAAGAAAATGCTTAAGAAGAGAGATGATTGCTGTCTTCAAGTATTTGAAGACTGTCTCATGGAAGAGGCAGTAGACATGTTTTGCTTGGCCCCAGAGGGCAGAACGAAGCCCAGTGGGTCCATGTTTTAAGGAGGCAGATTTCTCTAAATATAAGGAAAATTTTCCTAATTTTTTTTTTTGCTTCAGGCCCTACAAAAGTTAAGGCTGCTCTTGGGTTCGTGATTCCAAGTAATACATACTTTTAGGAACTTCAATTCTATAGTAGTAGGATAAGACAGACATTCATTGAGTTGTATTTCTTTTTGACTCTTATTATTATTTTTTATCTTGGTTGTATGCTCTTTGATTAAGGTTGCCTGAGAGAGAAAAGAAAAAAAATAACTTAGAGCTGTCCAAAAGTGAAATTGCCAGTGGAGTTTTTTAGGGGAGGCTGGAGGACAAGCATTTGTCAGGGATATTGTTAAAAGGGCATCATGCTTTGGGTAAGTATTAGTTGATCCCTGAGAAGCTTTCCAGTCCTAAAACACTATGTTTCTATAAATAGAAATAAAAGAACCCAAAAGAATTCAAAAGAACCAGTTGGAGTTGGCTTATGATGTATTGAATTAGAATCATCACCGCCTGTAGGTTCTGGGCAATGACTCAGGAAGAATATCTGGGAGAGAAGGAAGGGGCTACTCCAGGTGGTGCAAAAAAAATCTAAGGCATTTTTAATTTATAGATGATTTGCTTAGTTTATTTCTTTC